>JABFYK010058220.1:41072-56553 GCA_018849495.1 Termitomyces sp. T123_Mx157 | reverse complement strand
ATCTCTTAGAAAACTACATTTTGTAACTCCCTGTGGTTTTGCAAACTGAGTACACGTGGATAATATGCCAACGATATCCACAAATGATCCGTTGTGAACCACGGAGTTCGATTCAAACCTAACGGACCTCCCTACATATGTCAAGCATGGCTTCTACGCCGAGGAACAAGAACCACCGAAGGCCTTGACGTGAAGGCGGCTGCTTAACGCCACAATCTCGTGGCTGTGCGTCGAACCATCTCAAGACATTGTTGATTCATGGAGAAGAATGCTTCTCAGGACACAATCGATAACGAAATGACGGCATCGGCGGTAATATGTCCAAATAGTACTTGAACCCAGCAGGTTGGCGGAGATTTACGTTATTGTCCCAAGCGGCTGGAATCCCATGTTCTGACGAGCTGGCACTCAGCTGTCGCATAGGTCGCATGACTGTCCGGCTTAGGGGTCGGCCCTAGTCATTCGACACGTCTGGTGATATGTACAATGAAGCCGAAGGTTTTCTGATACCCTGAGGAATAAATAGGTGCTGTGAACATCGGGCAGGCCCTTCACATCAGACTCATCAAGATGTTCGAGCTCTCACCACTGCTCAGAGTTGGCTGACCACTTCTAGTCAAGAGATAGTCGCAAATCCCGTATTATCATCCACTTGGACAGATGAGTATGTCGGCATAAATACCAGGAGAAGCGTTGTGCTCAATCGTGCATACGGACGTCAGGAGTTTAACATTGATTGAGTGCCGTGTGTGTCTCTTGGGGATAACTTAAATAATGTTGGGATCGTCCTGGTTGATTGGCTAGCTAAAGATATAAGATCTCATCGGAAGTAGAAGAAACTTTCTGATCTTCGAGAAGCATAACACCATTGGATGGCAGGAAGTGATTGGGCCCATACCACAGGGCTTAGCTTGACGAAACGATGGAGAGCATGCACATCATAGCTTTCCCCGTAAAATGAAACTTTCCCGAGAGCGTTGGCATTGAAGGGGTATAGCTTATCCATGATACGACAGTTGTGGGTATAGCCTGAACATTGGAGCAATCAAGAGATAGCCAGAGCTATGCATATACATAACAGGGTAGTCTGGAATAATCATGATATGACAGTTCGTTCATTCATGGGAACTAGATGGAAAGTGACGTACATTTGAGTATACCTCTTGAACAGCAATATCATGTTTTTCCCAGTGGCTAACCATATCCGCTCTTGTTATGACATGAATACATAGCAAGTAACAAGGATCAGTGAAACGGCGCACTTTGCAGCTTGACCAAGGTTCTCGTAGATCTGTGTCAATACAATGTATTTGCTGGAGTGGTAAGATCGTTGAGAACTAGGGATAGATCCAGAAAGAAGGTTGCTCACAAGCCCTGGGGCTGGATTTCAATCATCCTCTCTTTAACTCGCCTTCCGATTTCTTTGATCCATGTCTGAACTCGGTCGTTATCCCTTTGCTCTGGCCAGGAATTGTTCTGTAGAGTGGATGACAGCAGTTTCTTCATGTAGGCCTTCAATAGATCTGAATCAAACTTGGGGCGTGGCGAAGCAGCATCAGAACGCGACGGAGGAGAATGAAGACCATAGATGTTTGCCATTGGACAAAATTACTACACAAGCAGACTGACGAGGAAAAGTACGAAGCTGAAGGCCGGGGAAAACGTCCCCTGTCGAGAACTCAATCACAACGGGGTTGTTCCTTGTTTGGAAAGTACTACAGCCTAACACGTGTTTATTCGATTCCTTGCGCTCTTTGCGCGTCTGTTGTCGACTCACTGAACGTCTGCGGCCAGGACCGTGCCAATGTCGTCCATTTCGTTTCCGTCAGAGCAACCTGTGCCTTCAAATCATGAACAAAGCTTCTACTCATTACCGTTCGAAGGGAACGCTTCGTTCCAGATGAATCCACTCTCATCTCATCCGCCACACACACACCGGGTCTCCACCGCATCTTCCTCTTCAGCAGTCCATGTATACGACACACAGAGTATATATGGAATCGAGGAGAAAACGGTACCTGTTGAGAATGAAAAGGAAGAGACGGGTGAAGTTGACGTAGAGGAAGAGCAATTATCAAAACCAGCTCTCGTTCATATCAGGAGGGAAGAAGTATGGAGAGATCTCTTCCTTACAAGTAATGGAAGAGATAAGGGATTCGTATGTTCTGACCTTGTGGAGTGTATGTTCACCTGCTCAACTCCACCTAGAAACTAATTCAATACTCTATCCGTTTATATCTCCTTTTCCACACTTCTATATCTAGTAGCCGCCTCCTTCGTCAACCAACAAGACCTTCATGGGAAGCAGAGCTAGTAAAACGATTACGTTCAACATACTCTGGGCTCTCATTCACGAGGTATGTGCCTAATGTTCCACCACGGATCCAGAAACATGTGAATTGTTTCTCATACAGAAAGCTGCTGCTATTATTCAATTGGTTAGGTCCTTTGACGGAAATCAAGGCGCAACAGTCTGCGCCGTACTCAACGGAGGTGTCTGCAGAAAAGTCAAGGAAAACTCTAAGACCATTCCTTCACTTATTGCTGTATGCACCGCCTCCGGTGCTGCTTGAGCTAGTCAATGCATTGGCCGATGATGCTGCAACCCTTTCTCTTCTAGGACTTTTAGGGAAGAAATTTGGCGATCGAGCAGATCGCTTCTCCGATTGGTGTTGGTTTATTTCTACTCTAGTAGGTCTAGTGGAGAATGGAGTTGAGCGTCAAATGATTGGGAACCTTCAACACGATGGTGCGTCCTCTCTGTAGTAATTCTACTTCTTTAACCATTCTTGAAAGTTGAAACTCGTCTATATTCCGAGTCCATGACTGGAGCAACTTCCAAATCGAGACCGAAGAGTACCAAAATCGACGAAAAGGAGCTTACGAGGCTCCGAAAGCAAGACTACTGGCTTCAAATATCACGAGTTAAGCTAGTGATGGATCTGATATTCGTCTGTACGTTTTGGATTCGGTCATTACCTTGGCGTACCCGCTGAAAACCAAGCAGCGTATGAACTTTTCCGGATCCAGCGCTTTAAAGAGTCAGTCAAAACGTTTACCGGGTTGATTGCCGCCATTTTGAGGTATGGCTTCTCTTTCATTTGGCAAATAACCTATTTACAATTGCCTGTCGTAGTTCATACAAACTTTATCACGGGCAATACAACGCTCTCCTCAAGAAATTGCTTTAGACTTCCGATTCGGATACTCATACTTATCAGTTCAGCCGACCAGTTGGTTGGAAAGATAGCACCTGATACTCTCTTGATTAGTTACCTAGTACGTAGTTATAATACATATACCCAAATGCTTTCAATTGATGAATGTGTCACTACGATCGGCTGGACTTTTTGGATTCAATGGTGCCCACTGGAGTTCCAGTGGGTTTAGTTGCTCTATTTTCTTGAAGAGCATCTACCTCGGCTTCCAAAGCCTCGATGCGAGCTGATGCTTCTTGCATAAACTTCTCGTGCGATAGCGATTGCTGAGTGAGCTGCAGGCCCTGAGCGCAGAATGCACACATCAGCAGAGAGCAAGATGCGGAGAGCTGCGGAGAAGTACCAGATATACCGCAGAGCCCAATAAAAATATAGGGATCATTGCCGGCACCGTGTCGCTGTACCATTGTGCGTGTGCTGAGCGAGGCTTTGGAGTTGCATTATTTTCACTATACGTCCGCCTTTGCAGCACTGTCCCTTGCAGGCTCGACCATGGACCACGTCTAGTGGCAAGGCGTTTGATAATCATAATAGTAGCGTGGCCGTAAGAGGAGCTAATAATTGCGGACTCCTATGTATCGGTCAGCTGTTCGGGCGGCGGAGCAACCTCGCTTGTGGGTCGGAAACGTTGCAAAAAAATCGGTATGTACCTTGCAATTGGAAGCCAAGCTCCTCGACGTCTGCGCGAAATTGAGATGATGATAGTAAAGGTGAAGTCTGTTGTGATCCGAGCTTGAACAATGCCGTAAAGAAGCTTTTGAGACGCGCACTTCTTGTCTTTTCCTCGATCTCGCCTGCCACTTTATGACAACTAATTGAATTACTGCGACTTTTGATAGAGTGGGCGCTCCACTCTCGACCCTATCTGTCGGTCGAGTCGAGTCGTTGGAAGAAGCCATCTCTCGACAGCCACACAGCGAGCAAATTTATTAAGTGTTCCCGGCGAGCTTCTCCTCCATCTTCTGTTACGCTTTGCACATAGACTCAGATAGCCAGCGGGTACTACTACTAGGAAGTACTTCGGAGCGCAGCGTACGTCAATTGGCTCTTAAGGTAGAATCACGCTGTCAGATAGCGTGGGACCCCGCAGCAGGCAACGGACAACTAATCCCTTTCCACTGCCATTCGCCGATTGCCACCATACCAATACCTTTCCTTTATTCTGCCTTGCCGCTTTCACCTCTTTCCTTCTCTTCAGTATTTCTCTTCTTTCCTCGCTTCCTCTTCGTATGGACACCAGCCGGTCACCCAATTTCAATGTCTCCTTATCACATCCACCGTCCTCTGCAAACCAACAAGCATATTCTCCTTTCCGTTACAAGCAGCTGGACTCGCAATTAGAAGTCATAGATGAGAAATCGACGCCACTCGTCGACCTACCGGGTCACAGTGACCCGCTCCCACCCGGACGCCAACGCGGCTCAGCGCCCTCGAGCCCTGCCTATGCTAATTCCAGCACCCAAGCCTTATCGTCTCGCCTCTTTCCCAACACGCCCACTGCACTCAGACCTCCCCCTTTCCCGCGACAACCAACACTATATCACTCCAGTAGGGCCCGTCCTTCTTCGACAACCTCAGCTTATACCCGCCCTCGGGGTCTGCGGATAGCAAACCTCATACGCCCGTGGATTCCGGTAATAATGTACATTATCACAAGTCTCGCTTTCCTGGTCGCTATCGCGCTATACAAGGATGAGCTCTTTTTACGTGAGGTTTATTCTAAAAAGATTATAGGATATTGACTTTGGTCTTGCAGGACTCGACCAGCTGTCACATTGGCTAAAAAGTGACGAATATACTGGTTATGGCATCCTATTCTGCCTCATTTTCATTACCACATTTCGTGAGTGATTTTTATTTATAGACAAATCCGCAGTTTCCAAACAAAGGAATTTATTCCCGCAGCTCCCGTTCCCCTTTATTCTACATTGATCACTTTATCTGGATATACATTTGGCGCGTGGACGGGAGCTTTCATCTCCTACTTTGCAGCGCTCTCTGGCGCGCTCACTGTCTTTCTAATTTCGCGTACTTTCTTCCGAGACGCGATCTCGCGGTGGCTGTCGTGCACGATGACAATCCGGCGTGTCGTACACGCCGTTGAAAAGAGGCCAAAACTCCTATTCCTCATCCGGCTGGCGCCATACCCATATAACGTAATGAACTGTCTATTAGCAGCAGCACCCACGCTGACGTTCCGGACGTACACGCTTTGCACCGGGCTCTCGCTTTTCAAAGTCATCATTCACACCAGCATGGGGTCATCGATAGCCTCTTTTAAGGATTATCACGGCAAGCACCAGAAGAAGCCCCCCGGCGAGCCACACGAGTTTTCGGCCGCGGAGTTGTGGACTATCCTGGGGATCGCGCTCTGTATCGCGATTCTGATATACATTTCCATCGTGGCGCGTAAAGCAGTGAATAATGAGATAGATGATGATGATGATGCCGAAGAACGAGTGGGATTCCTTTCTGGTCATGATCTGGAAGCTGGGCGTGGGGAGGGGGAGGAGGAGGATACGATGGTGGAATCGCCGTTCCGTGCTCCGCACCAGCTGATACCGTACCGAGCGTCTATGGAGCAATTGTAACCAGGCCTGGGAGGCCGATGTCCATTTTCTTTCTACATTGACTCGTGCATCACTGACCACATACATTACATCATCATCTATTTACCATACTTATGCTACTTTTTCTCTTTGGCCTCTCTTGGAAAAAGCATCATTGTACAACTATAATAATTGATTTGCATGATGGAACGGGGTGGGAAACAAAGTACGGACCACGCGATGACCCAAGGGAGCGGTAAACCGTAACGGGGTGTGACCCCGTTTATAATTTTACTTCCGATCAGAAGTTCTGTTGTAGAAATCTATTTTCGATCGGACATGGAAGCATCTCATCAAAATAAAGTTTGTCCTTCGCCCAAATCGGCTGATCTGCGTGGAACTTTGACCTGGAAACAATGCATACACGAGCCGCTGGGAAAGTGGATATTCCCCCCTCTTGCGTGAGGAGTCTGCATGAATTTTGTCTAGGGTACTACAAGGAAAGTTGGTATCAAATGGCAAAAAGAGATTGTGCGGCGCGGTATACAGACAAAGAAAGTACAAGAACAACGACAACAGCTCCAAGATATAGACAAGTTCATCAGAAGAGCAATCCCTCAAAGCGCGTGAAAGCAGCAAAGCAGCAAAAAGAAAAAAAAGTCCAAGGGGAAAGGGACAAAAGCAAATAGCATCACATCTCCCCTGTCGCCTTGAAGTGGGTCGGCACATGCTCGTTCATCGCGACAAAGCCGAAGTCGGGCGAGACTGGTTGTTCAAGACTGGTCAGTAAATATGATCGTGAGCATTGCGAAGAAGAGAAGAACGCCGAAAGGATTGCGGTGAGAAAGAGATAGACTTACAACGATTAATGTCCGTGTCGTGGTAATTTTCCGACACGGGAGGGGTCGTGGCTTGTGTTGACGACGAGTGAGAAGCGGCTGATATCGAAGAGGTCGACGTGGAAGGGCGTACGTTTCGATGACTCCAACCGTGACCGTCGTTCATAGAGTCCATGGAGGAGGTATGGGAGGAGACGGCAGAATAGGCAAAGTCGGCCGGGGATGCGTTGAACGTGTAGCTGTCGACAGAAGGAAGTTGAATCATGCTACGGACGCGGGGAAGGCCGACAGACGATTGATGGTCATCTGCAGGCTGGGGAGACGTAGAGGGGCGTTGGTGCTCGTCATGGCCGTATGGACTGGGGTATGGACTCATGGCCTGGCTGTGGCGGCGTGCGCGACGGATGCTGAGCGATGCCGGGGTATAGTTTGATTTTGAAGAGTGGGGGCGTGGCGGGGAGATTGGACGGTGGTGAGACGAGTTGGGGCGAGAGTAGTCTTCGTGGATATGGTTGTCGTGATAGGGAAGAGAGGAAACGGACGAGATGGAGTAGCCGGTGGTGGGACGACTGTCGGGGGACAAGGATGAAGCACTATGTTCGGCCTGCATGGGCATGGACGAGAAAGGAGATGCATAGGACGTGTTTATGGTTGGAGTGGGTCTGGAGTAGGCTCCACCAGTGGGGTTGAGGAGGGAAGACAGACTTCCATTATGGCTGGAGGAGCTACCATTGCTATTGTGAGAATAAGACCAGGTTGGGTGATCTTGATAGGGATATTGCGGGGACGAGACCATCATGTCGCGGTTTGAGGCGGAGTACGAGGGGATGGCGTTGAAGCCGCCACCTGATGCAGGAGACTCGTCGGTGGGAGTGATTGGGTGGAGGGTGTGGGGGGAACTGTATAGACTACCATGGGACTCAGAGGGGACAGTGAGGGGAGGCAGGGCCGAACGAGAATAGCTGTTGCTGCCCCAGGGCGGGGGGTTGGGCTGGTTGAGAGGATTGAAGGAGCCGGGGGCAGAGAAGCCGCGGGTGCGGCCTGGGACGCTGGACTTGTTGTGGACCGCGGAAGGAACGCTGAGGGGGACATGGCCCATGGCGGCGATGGCTGAGCGCGGCGGGGGGATGGCAGGGGACTCGTGGAGATCACGCTTGCGCGGTTTTGGGAGACGAGGGGGGACACGGCGCTTGAAGTTGGCGACGACGTCGGGAGGAGAGTGGCGGTTGAGGGTGGGATGGGCTGGGCGTGGGTGAGATGGGATCACGTGGCGGGCTGAGAGACTTACACCAGGTGCTCGCGTCGGGGTCGTCGATGGCGGGGTCGACGTTGCGCAGGTTGACTTTGCGCATGAAGCCATAGATCTGGCGTGCGATGAGCAGCGAAAGAAAGTTTGCGGGCAGAAGACGCACGTTTAGTTGCCGGGAGAAGCTGGCAAATCTGGATTGGCGGTAGACACTGGGAAGAACATGGAGTGCAAGCTGTTCTGGGCGCTCGACAATGATGTGTTCGCCGGCGGGATCCCAGCGAATCATGTGGTGGTTCTCTTCGCGCTCGAGGAGGCTGGTGGGCTACGCGTGAGGACGGGCAAGAGACGGAAAAGCGACGCACGCGTAGAGTTTTGTGAGAAACGTGGCCTGGGGCTTCGTCTCTGGCTTCTGGACATCGGGGCTGGTTTTGGCGGGGCTGGGGGGCCCGTCGTCGTCGTCGGCAGTGCTGGAGCCCGAGTGGTGCGCGGAGAGGGGATATGCGGGCGGCGGCGAGTAGGGCTCGGGGTCGCGGGGATACGGACGGGCGTACGAGGGCGGGTAGAGGTCAGCCATGGGGCCACCAGCACCAGCGATGAATTGTCCTAAGTAGTGATTTACGGTGGAGAAAGCGTGTCTTCCGAGTACGTAACAGCCCTGTCACGCGTCACACCCCATCTCAGATCGCCCCTGCCGAGGCTCCTCGGCTCCTCCCCAGATCGTCGATCCCTTCCCCATTGGCTCATCCGCCAATTTGTTGCTACATGCACACCATCCCCATTCGGCCGCCCTGCATGTGTCACTTACACACGTCGCGGAGAACAAATTTACTTGCATGTGTACATACATACTCAGTTGTCCCCGTCGTAGTGCAGCGTCACACTCGAAAACCCCCCGAACAAATCCGCCCCCGCCCCCGCCAACGTCGCCACCTCGTCCTCCAGGTGCAGCGAATGCGACTCCTTCAGCTTCCGGAAATTCACTGCGTCCTGTCCGTTCGACGACGACGGCACAATCTGATCACAACTGTCAGCCACTGATCTCACTTTCCCACCAGGCCCCCGTGTCAGGGGTCCCCGCGCAAAACATAAAGGAGGGAAATGACTCTTACAGGAGGTTGTTGGTGTCGCAGCAGTCCCCAATTAATCTTCCCAAACCACTTGTGTTGCTTCAGTTCACTGGCCCCTGTCTTGCTTCCAAGTCGTGTCTTTTCGTTCTTATCCAGTAGCCGCGTGATGCAATCTTTACATCCACTACATTGAAAAAAAAAATTGACACGTCCCATCAGAACAACAGTTCACACTGACCTCGACACCTTTGGCGAGTCACGGAAGCTCACTGCGAGTGAGCGGATATTAGAGAACGTGTCACTACGTTCCGGGCCTTTGAAAGGAGTCGTGGCATACTGGTCCAATCACAGTTATCAAACACGTCAGTCACCACCACCACGGAGCCACGTACAATCATCTCATAGATAAGGATACCTAGCGTCCACCAATCCACCGCTGCAGTGTGGCCCTGCGCAGCAATCACTTCTGGAGCAATGTATTCTAGACACCGCCACCAACCATCAACTTAATTTAGCGAGCGCACCCCAATCACATAGACTTCTTCTCACCTTCTGTCCCTACAAACGAGTTCGTTCGGAAGTTGGCAGTACATGACATCGTATCCACCATCGGCGTCTAGACAAGTCAGCCGGTCAACAAACTCAAATGCCCGCCCTCCCACTCACCCCATTCTGATCACACTGAATCATAACTGGCATACCGCCGGGTTCGCTAGACGCCTTCGCAAGATCAAAATCCGAAAGCATAATGTGCCCGGACTGGTGCAGCAGAATATCTAGACCAAGCCACAGAAAAGCCGAGAAGCCGTGACTCAGCGTTGGTCACTACGATAACACTGGCCAAACCACTTACTCTCAGGCTTCAAATCGCGATAAATGAATCCCATAAGGTGCAGATACTCCAGTGCCGCAACAACCTCCGCGGCGTAAAATCTTGAACCGTCCTCGGGCAGGCATTTTCCTGGTCGTGTTTGCAACGCACGGAAAAACTCGCCCCCCATGCAATAGTCCATGCAAAAATACAGATATTCCTCCGACTGGAATGAGTGGTATAACGTCACTATAAAAGGGTGGTTGGCAGTCGCCAGTATTTCCTGCTCCGTCAAGGCCCGCTTGATCTTTTTCCGTTCAATCATTTCTTTTTTCGATAGCACTGCGGATCAACGTCAAGTAAGCATTATCGTGCGCCACGCTCAGATGGGTCATGTAGGGGGCGATAGTCGGTGTATGCAAAGGGGTATTAGGGTGTTCTAGAACAAGCCAATGTGCTTTACCTTTCATTGCAAAGAGCTTGTCTGTTTTCTTCTCACGAACGAGATAAACTCTTCCCACATCCCCCTTTCCTAGCAATTTCAATTTGAGGAAACTCGATGGCCCCACTTCCACCTGTCCATGAATAAATGAATAAAGCCCCTCATCAGTAATCATCCCTCCAATAACGAGTACACGTCCTACTTGCCTGTCGGACCTTGATCGAATTACTAGAATACGTTCTGCGGAACGCAACCTTGTCTGCATTGCCATCTCGGGGCTTGGCATATGAAGAGGGCGGTGCTTTCGATGAACGACCTCTTGAAGAAGAACCCGATGACACGGTCTCCAACGAGTCTGTGCCGTGTTCAAGTGAATCTGACACCATCGGTGGAAGTGGTGGCACCATGTCCGCCGGAGCAAGTAACCCATTCTTCGTAGTCGACGTCGACCGCGAACCAAGGCTGAAGAGGCCCTTGGCGTTGGGTGCTGAGGCCACCCGTCGTATAAAGCGCGATGCGGAAGCTCCCATTGATTTGGGTGATAAAGGTCCGTTCGACCGGGATTTCGATGGTGTAGTAGGACTCGTCAATGATGTTGTTACATTATGTGGCTGCGAAGTCAGGGGAATCGCATGAGATGGTTGCGTCTTTCGTGATAAATTCGTCCTTTGTCTTTCTGTCTTGCTCTTTGTCCGGAATCGACTCCCTACCGAGAGCGCGTCCGTAGATTTGGGTGGCTGCGAATTCCGATACGGAGGATAGGACCGGCTCGTTGACACACCATTGTAGGGTGTTCTTCCTCCGTTCGAGTCGGTGGATTGTGTATTGGAGGAATTGTATGACGAACGCTGGTCAGAGATGAAAGACGACGTCGGCGTTAGAGCCGATGGTGCATTAGTACAGGTGGTATTGGGAATGAACGAGGTATCAATGACGAGCTGAGGAGACGGCGTAGATATCTTCTTGGACGAGACGTTAGGAAAGCGAAAAACAGACTTCCAAGGATGAGCAGAGCGCGAGGAAGGCTGCGGCGGAGGAGAGAAGAGTTGATGGGTCGATGGGTCAATATGAGCAGTTTGTAACGATGGAGATGGCATTGAAGTGGCAGTGCGCAAAGAAGTTTAAGTCGTCGTTTCAGAGGCTTCACCTCAACCTCCCGAATTGTCGCCAAAAGGCCCAGTCCACTAACAGAAAATCACTAATTATGTAAGCCTGCCGTAATTGAAATTCTTTCATTCCAGACATCATGATTAAGTGGCGGCCAATGTTTCAAGTCCGAGTTTGTATATTTTCGTTCGTCTTTGCGTGCACCAGGGCTCTTCTCGAGACGCTTCTCATCACAACAGTCTCGATCTTGGTCACGCGCATTTGCGTCGCTGGTATAACTCTGAGTCACCCTTGCTTCTCTTGAATCTAGCGCGCAACGTCGAAGCCATGATGGCAAGCGGTAAAATGCACGATATTGTCAACAGTGTGTATATACCAATCAAGTCATCCATATCAGATACTTTATATCAGAGGTCCAAGATTGCTCGATCAAGAGCTGGTCATATTTTTAGCTTGTGCGATGAGAATCAGCTCTGGATGTCTGATGTGCAAATTCTATACGTGCACATGCACGTTGTTAGTTTCACCTCCTCACACCTGTTCCACATCATCTCAATCATCAAGTTTCTGGCAAGTAAGTAGTTTGACAGGTAGCAGGTAACGTACCCAGTGCTCTTCGAACTCGTCATAAAGGTAAACGTGCATCCGATAAACCTCCTAATTGGCTCAATCATATCGATGTCATCCTCAGACACCCTTGTGAACATTCTGTAAAATTAGAATATTCATGTGAGTTCCACGGTTCTATCTGGTTCCACACAGTGAAAACCTGGGATCTGATAGATTAAAAAGGGATATATCGAAAGGGTCAACAAGTAGATCCGACGTTGGAGGATAGCAAACCTGAAGGACAGAGATCACCAGATGGAAAGTAGTGTGTTGATAAGAATCATAAGTCAGCGGTAAATCAAAGACAGATGTATCCAGTTCAATGTTTAAAGCAGGCTTCTTTGTAGAAACCCAATAATAGTAAGATCTGAGACTATAAGGTGTAGCAAAACTTTTAAACAAGACAAGGTAATATAACTGCTACGCCATTTGCGGTGGATGCGCATGATAGAATAATTTAGCGCCTGCCGCGGATATTACAGGGGTAAGAATAGCAGTGGGCGCATTTAAGGAAGTATTCCTACTTGGTCGCGCTGTGTGCATAATAAGTCCAATCCACGTGTCACCAACACGTCCGGACACCCCCGCTCAAGCCAAACTGATGGGGAGTCACTCAGAGGGCCCCGTGAAAAGTGGAGAAAATGTATATCTCCTTCTTACACGCCACAGTCCAAAACACGCCCAAACTGAGAAGAGACAGGTAAGCGCTCAATTAAGCCGATGCTTGTCCTGTAACCGCTTACTACTCATCTTCCAAATCTCTATCTGCAGAAAAAGACGAGCTCACAACCACGAACTTACTGCTGACCGCTTTTCGACTGACATACCGAATCTGTCGGACCGGCCGGTAAAGATGTTCAAACCGGCCGATGATTGCGGAAATTTGAAATGACAACTGAATCAAACCAAACCCTCTATCATCGTTAAGGTAGTTCCTGCGAATCTGTTGCATGGAGTTTCTTCCTTATGACCTTGCCCCTTGGACTATCGATTTTTTTCACAACACGATCTACCCTTTAATTATTTCTGATTCGTCAGGGGCGGACCACGCATTTTGACAATCGGGATCGACAAGGAAATATAAAGTCCAACACTAGGCCCGCCAGGATACTCTTCTAGTCCCTCCTCATGCATTCAGATAGCAGGTCTTCGTCGGACGAAACGAGGCCGCTGCTTGAGGAGGTCCCGCCCTCGTACTATGCTACTGATGATGATGATGGCAATAGTGCCTCCGAGCCACCACCTCCTACCAGTGATGACCATGCAATGACCAGGTTCTCTAGAGCCGACACTATATGGATACTAGCTGGTCTATGGTCTGGTGTATTATTGGGCGCGCTTGACGGTTTGTGTAAACCTTGGGTGAGTTCGCTGGTCGCTGAAATGAAATGCAGGAACAATTGTTGCCACACTCTTGACGCCCATAGGGAGTCATTTCAAGGCGTCTAATCAGACGTCTTACATTGGAACATCGTATCTTCTATCTGTTTGCTGTTTTACGCCGCTTTATGGTTTGATCATTCTATCTATCTTTCTTGCTTTTAACACCTATACTTCGCTTAGGACGTTTGGCAGACATCTTGGGCCGGAAGGGCGCTATGTTAGTTGCTCTGACATTATTTGGTATGACCGCGACGCATTATTTGTTCGGGAGTTACAGGAGTAATCTACCTCAGGTTCTGGCACTATATATTGTGGATTTGCCCCTTCAATGCAAACGTTGATTGCTGCTCGCGCAGTTGCTGGAATGGGTGGTGGAGGGTCAGTTCCGCCTCAATAGTATAGTAATATCCGTGTTTGACTGAATGATTCACTTGAACAATACTAGTGTCATGACAGGTTCATTTCTTTTGTTACTAATTATAAGTTCCCAGGAAGCTGATTGAATCTGTTTGTACAGTGTCTAGCATCGCTGTCTCTGACTTCATACCCTTGTTGGTTTCTTCATCGTGCTTCAACATATGACGCGTCATATTGACGTATAGTATTCCAGAAAGCAGCGTGGACTTTATCAAGGGATGGCAAACATGTACTTCAGTTTACTTTGCGCTCTGATTGTAACAAGAGGATTTATTTAACGTCAACTAGCTTATATGGATTAGGAGCTGGGCTCGGTGGTCCGCTGGGCGGATGGATTAACGATACGTTCGGATGGTGAGTCTTCAAGTTAAGATAACGTGTCCAAGAGGAATATCATTTCATCGTAGGCGTGCCGCATTTTATATGCAGGTTCGACTCATCTTTCTAACGAAAAAAATTCTCGAAATGACTTACTGTTGTACTAGTCACCGCTCCTGCTCTTTAGTTTCTTTGTGGTTGCAACCAAAGTTAACATTCCGATGCCTTTGGCGGTTCAACAACAGAGTCTATCTGAGAAACTGCGTCGCATCGATGTTCTCGGTTCTGTAACTCTTGCCACTACTGTGGGGTGTTTATTACTTGGTTTCAGTATCAAAACCGCAGAAGAGCTTCCTTGGTCGCATCCACTCATTTACGGCCTTCTAGGTGCCAGCCTTGTTCTTGGACTTTTCTTTGTTCATGCGGAAAAACACTGGTCTCCATATCCTGTCATGCCTTTACGTCTGATGACTCGGAGAACACCTCTGGCTGTCTCGATATCCAATCTTTTGACAAGTATGTCAGCTTTTTCAATAGTAAGTTCCGTCTTACAACTTCACTCGTCTCATTCATGATCAGTCGCGCTCAGCTCTACAATGTCCCATTGGTGAGTACCCCGTTAGATATACAGTTAGCAGGTATTGAACAGAAATCTTAGTACTTTTCTGCTGTGCGGCTTGAGAGCGCAGAAAGTTCTGGTCAGTCTCATTTCGCACATGGTGTTAGTTGTCCGAAGTGCTTACGAGGCATCCTATATCCTAGGGTTTCATCTAATGCCACATTCGGTAATGCTTTATTGATGATCCATGTGAAATATCTCATCCCCTCTCTAGATCGCCATTTCTTTCGGGAGCGTGCTCGCAGGCTGGTTCGTTTTCCAATATAGCTCAGAGACAATGATGTGCTAAATCTTAACTCAGGATCATGCGCAAAACGGGGAAATTGTACAGCCTTACTCTGGCATCTTGTGGTTTGACCATCTTTGCAAGCATCCTTATCGTCCTATGGGATGGGAAATCCTCTACCTGGCATCTGTACCTAGATCTTGTGCCGCAGGGTTTTGGCATGGCGAGCTTCATTACCAGTACCCTAATCGTTGGTATCCGTCCACCTTGTGACCATTGTTCTGGATATTGATCTACTTCAGGCCATGATTGCCGGCGTATACAAAGAAGACATGGCCGTCGCCACAGGCAGTACGTTATCATTATCAGCGTCCTCTTCTTGCGTCTGTATACTTATAGAAACCAAGTCACATATCTTTTTAGAACTACAGGTCAAGTTGTAGGTGTAAGTCTTAGCGGGGCTCTCCTGCAGGCTGTCCTCCTGCAAAAATTGCGCACGCGTATACAAGGTCCTGGTTCATCGGAGGCAAGCCGAATGTTGTGCATCTGATTTGCATATTGTTGATTGTGAATTTTCTCCGTCCAGCTCATCGACAAAATCCGGTACAGTCGGGACATCCTGATCCT
>JABFYK010058220.1:0-36431 GCA_018849495.1 Termitomyces sp. T123_Mx157 | reverse complement strand
GTGCTAGAATCTATTCTAGATCCAAATCCACGCAGTCTTTGAGGGACTCAAGTCATCCCAGAACCACTCGTTATTCTCCTTATTCACCCGTCATTGTAAGATTTGTCTTATCGTTTCTAAACGATACGATTGATGTTCTGGCTCAGCCCGCCCCTCGCCGAGATAGCCTATCTTCTGCCTCTTCTTGCTCATTAGAACGTGATCGATCTCCCGTACGCGTGAGCCATCGCCTTGACTCAAATCGCTCTCCTCACTTAGCTCACGATCTCTACCTAGGCTATTTCTTCTTCTCCAAGAGATGCATCCGCCCATCGCTCTTCTCGACGATCTACAAACAATCTCTCAATCAATGTATATGGCTCGGCTTCTGACCTTGCTGCTAATACTCCCATCTCTTCTTACGTCCGCCGCAAAACACCCGGCGCTTCGCCTACCTCGCCCACATTTTCACATGAATCTCATAATTCTCCGCCAATCTCGCCAATGCCGATGACTGTGCCTACACTGCCTGCTTTTTGCTCCGGCTCATTTCCCACTACCACCAGGAACACTGAGTCCCCCACGTTTGAAACTCATTCCTCTGGTGAAGCTGCGAAAACTCATCGCCGCGGTCGCCGTAGTGTCGGAACACGTATCTCGACCCCTCCTCACTCTGCCGATCTCACATCGCATTATCTACGACGTCGCTCCCTCGCTCATATCTGTTGAGTTTTCGATCCAGGATTATATCTTCTACCTGGGCGGTTGTAGATCAGAATTTTAGTTTTGAACAATGGACTTGACTGTGTAATAATAGATAACGGATATTTCTTCCAACTTTTATCGGACTTCCTAGCCACTCCTTGCGGAATACACTTTCGTTATGTCGATTCTCTTTGAACAATGCACTATTCTCTGACCCCCATATTTCGCTCTTTATCGCATGTCAGTTTCCATAGCAATTTGTTGGAGTTACATCCTGTTACCTGGAAATATTCATACTCTTCGTATGTGCAAAACTCCAATCAAATTGTCTCATAACTTCCTTGTGCACGGCAACTTGACAACGCAGCTTGACTATAGAAGGATCTTGAGAATTATATCCTGAGTTGATTTGAAGACGGGTGCACTGGACGGGTTGAAAGTAACATTGGATACGCTGCCAAGGTATAAAAATAGCTTTGTCGTTGCGCAAAAGAACAAAAGACTCGGTACTTGAGATGAAATCAATCATGAGATTCCTCATCAGTCCCAGGGCACTGCTTCTCCATCGTCTCTTCATCTTCATACTGTACTCCACACCAAAAACAATACTGATACACATCGCGAAGGTAGGCAAGCACAAGGGAGAGGCGATCCTGAGCCTAAAGGGGAAGGAAGCTGAGAAAAAAGCACGACATGAATTCGCAATTCACTCCACCTGAAGACGTAAATACTGCACGGCTTCCTCAATTACCTCCGGAGGGAAAGATTCAATAAGAGTGGAGCTCTTTGGTGTTAGGAGCGCGTCATCCAGCGGATGGAGCGCATGTGCCTGCATCTGCTTTCGCAAGCGCACCTGGATAGGCTCGCCATGATAGTCGTGCGGAAGGCCTGTGGCGCCGCGTAGCGCCAACGCGTCCACAAGGCCCTCGGGAAACGAATCAGCGTTATTGGGGTTTAACCATAAGACATGAAACTGTGCGAAAATGAGCAAGATATTAGGAAACGTCGGACGCGAGCACCATCAATTCCCATAGCGATATGGATGATGGTATGGAGACTCACTGTTTTCCCCGCTTGTTCATCTAATGTCATGCAAGTGCGCTGCGCCGGACCTGAGAGCTTGATCTGAGATTGTGTTTACATAGCGAATATTAACAAGAAAGAAACGGACCCAGCCGCCCTTCTGCGCGTTTTTCTTCATATTCCCGTCGTGCCCTATTTCGGTAGTCCTGGTGGCTGATCGCTTCAGCCTCTTCAGCCATTTTCGCCATTTTAGCAGCTCTTCCGGCCGAGGCTGACGGTGATACTGTTCTTTTGCCCAGACCAATCCCCCTTTTCCCTATACACAGTCCTTTAGTCAAAAGTCCTCACAGTAGAAGACAACAAACCTTGCCATTCATTCAGAGGAATTGGTTTGACAATGTGGCTTGAAACTGGAGGAGTTGAATCTGGAAAGATGCGACCAGCCTCTACTGGAGCTTGAGTATCTTGAGATGATTCAACAGGTTTCACCACAGGTTCTTCGATCTTGCCAAGAGTTTGCCCCGGTCTGAAGCCCATCTTCTTCATCATGGAAAGTGCCTTATTACCGGAAGAGATGCCTGCATCCTCCTCCTCCTTTGCACGCTCGAAGAGGCTCTTGCTGAGCCCCTCTTCACGCGCTTCAAGTTCGCGTTGTCGTCTACTCTTGATCCTGTTCTGTTCGTTCTTTAATCGCGATTGCTTCGCGGCATCTTTGCGCAGCTGAGCATAGGTCTTGGGTTGCGCTGAGGTGAATGGTTCAGGGATTAGAAATTTGTTGGAGAGATAGTCATCTTCATCTCCAGACATACTTACCTGCGCCGCTGCACGCAATGCTCTCTAGGGGGTTGGAAACGTGGTCGGATCACGTGAATGTTTGTATTGGGTAGGGCATAGACTTTACGATGGTCTTTTCTTTTCTGCTTCCAGTCAATTCTTCAGCATTTCTCTAGATCTACCGTGGGATGTGACCATACCCTGTGTAGCGTAGGGCAGATATCATAACAGTAACATAGTAACAAACAACGCCTAAAGAAGGAATTACGATGGCATCCACGTGTTTGCAGTCTTATACTCTCACACTCACACCAAGACGGCTATGGAGGGTATGTTCGTCATCAAACAACCACAACGACAACATTATGAACTATAGAGCGCTAGACCTGACTAGTGAAAGGAGTAATTGATCGAGGAACTTGCAACACGATTCACTGAGTCATCAAAAGCAATTTCGTAGCGTGAGCATGCGTAACGGATGTGTCAGACAACTGGGGCAGCCTCGCCAGCCTCGGTCAAAGGTTTACCCTCGTCAACAGTGACTTCATCGTGAACAGCGGCGTTGACGGCGACCTTGACGGCGATAGGCCTTCCACCAACTTCCTTGCCGTCGAGGGCAGCGATGGCCTTCTTCTGTTCTCCTTCATTGCCAACGTCAACAAAACCGTAACCCTTGCTCTTGCGAGGCTGTCCCCAGCGCCTGCGCACGATACGAGCAGAGTTGACGGTGATATCAGCATCAGTGAACAGGTCAGAGAGGCCAGCATCATCAATGTTGAAACCCAGGTTGGCAACAAAAAGCATTGTCTTGGAAGGCTCGCCAATAGGATCCTCACCAGCGGGACGGGGAACGCGGGGAACCCTTGGCCTGCGAGCGCGGGGGTTCTTTTTCGCAGCACCTTCTACAAGGGCGGCGGTGACGGCGGCGGTGGCATCAGTCTCGATAGTCTCAGTGGCGGGAACGGCAGCGGCGGAATCAGAGACTTCACCCTCAGCCCTGACCTTGGGCTTGCGCTATATCAGACGAAGAATAGTGAGATGATATCATGAAGTTTAAATTATTAAGGCACTTACAGATACCTTCTTCTTCTTCTTCTTGGGCTTGGCAGCCTGGTCGGCACCAGGAGCATCGGCGGCGGTTTCGTCGACCTTTGCAGCTTCGCCGTAGGCCTCAGCCTCTGAGACTTCACCGGGGACAGCCTTGCCGCCACGCCTGCCAGGTCTCCTCTTGGCCCTCTTTTCCTTCTTTTCCTTGTCCTTCTGCTCAGCGGGTTTTGCGATCTCGACGATTACCTGGCGGCCATCGAGCTCCTTCTTGTCAAGGGTCTCGACGGCCTTCTGAGCGGCCTCTGCGGTAGCGAGAGCAACAAAGCCATAGCCTGCGGAGCGGGTGCCACGCAGAATGACTTGTGCGGATAGACTGAGAAACAAATGAATGATGGAGATGGGGGCTGTGCAAATATGCCACGTACATGTCGCTCGCGACGGGCGCAAAGAAAGCCTTCAGCCCTCCATCCGTGGTGGAGTACGCAAGGTTTCCGGCAAAGACCTGGAGGCCATGTAGGCGATAGAAAAGGATTGTATGGGAAATGAATTACCTTGAAGCCAGGAGCCTCTTCTTGCGTAACTGGAGCGCCGTTCTCGGTGACAGGGGCGGCAGGGGCTTCAGACATGACGAGCGTGCGTGGGCTTTGTGAGAGTTGAGTGGTTGATGAACGTGGAATGAACTTGAGTGAACCGGTTTCTTCGTGTCAAACTTGGAGGTCGAGAAAAACGCGAAGCAGCTGCCACGGTCCCTTTATGTGGACAAACAGGGGCAAACAAGGATCTGCCAGATTAGGCAAGTATGTTTGATATCGCCATGGGCACCAGACCAAAGTCCTGGTGAGGCCTCTATATAAAGCCCAAGGCTGTTTCTGGTGCGCGCTAACAGTGCATGCAGGGCGCCAGCGCGCTCCAAGACGCGTCCACGCTCCCCGGACTGAATACAGATGACTGTGGCCCCCTTGGAGCCTTGGAAACGATGAAATTGCTGTCACTTTTCTGATGGGCGCGCTTGGCAAAATGGTCTGTGCGCTGATGTCGGCAACAACCGCCGTTTAAATAAAAATGTCGAAAAAGACAAATGTCCCAACGTTAGTTTCTTTCACTCTCTCGACATTGGCCTTGGCCTCTTACATTCATTTACTGCCGCTCTCTCACGACTCCCTCCATCATGGCCGTGTCAAAATTCCTCAACCTTTTCGCTCTTTCTTCCATAGCGATCCTTGCCTTTTCCTACGGTGCTGCGCCTGTCGCTGCCCTCTCACTAGACCCCCACCACCTAGCTGCCCGCTCTCCTGCCTCCCATGCCGTTCTGGCAAGGAAAAAGCGTTCCACCAACAGCAAACGCTGCAAGCCTCGTCCTCCCCCCTCGGCCGCCTCCTCTGTTGCCAAGCCCACCACCACCACGGCTGTCACTACCAAAGCTGTCACTACCAAGGCCGCCACCACTAAGGCTAGCAGCACCCCGGCTCCCGCCGCCACTTCCAAGGCTGCTTCCAGCCCTCCCAGCACCTCCAACACCTCCACCAACTCTGGTAGCTCTGGTGGCGGCAAGGTTGGTATTGCTTGGCCGCAGGACGATGATAAGGCTCTCACTTACTTCAAGACCGATCAAAGCACTCGGTGAGCATTGTTATTTCCCATATCTTCATTTTTGTACTAACACAAGGTTAGTCTTTACACCTGGAGTCCTTGGATCCCCCCCAAGGCGACGGAACTTGGCTTCCAGGGTGTTCCCATGCTTTGGGGTGAGAAACAGATTTCGGACTTTTCTCGCATTGTAGTCGATGGCTACGCGCACGCCGCTCTTGGCTTCAACGAGTAAGCCCGTCGTCTCAAGTTGTTATACATCTGCTGACCGTCCGCAGGCCCAATCAACAAGGACAGGCAGATATGACTCCTCAGCGCGCTGCTCAGGTCTGGCAACAGTACATCCAGCCTCTCAAGGCCAAGGGTTACAGCTTGATTTCTCCGGCCCCCACCAACGCTCCTTCTGGCAAGACTTGGCTCCAGCAATTCTTTTCTGCTTGCGGTGGTTGCACGGTTGGTTATCATCGTACCGAAGTAATACCCAAACTGAATCAGACAAATCACCCCAGTTTGATGGCCTTGCCCTTCACTTCTATGGCACCGACCCTCAGGCTTTCATTGATTACCTAACGGAGATGCACAACGCTTTCGGCTTGCCTATCTGGGTCACCGAGTATGCCTGCGAGGTATGCAAGATCGTTGTTGATGTCCTCCTCATCTCAAAAATTGCTGTTATGCAGAACTTTGGTGGCGGAGCTCAATGCGATGAGGGCCAAGTCTGGAATTGGATGAAAACCACGAAGACCTTCATGGATAACACCTCCTGGGTTTCTGCCTACTTTGCATTTGGTGAGTACAGTATACCATACAGATCGACTGTCAAGACTTATGTTGTCCTAGGTGCCATGTATGATATGGGCAACGTTAACCCTCTTAATCAGCTTCTGGGCTCCAATGGACAGCCAACTTCTCTCGGATGGTACTACATCAGCTAAACACAGGAACACACTGTTTCTCTTCTTTGCTCGCCGTATTCTCTCCATGCTGATTGTCGCATATTACATGGATCTGCATTACACTCGATACCCTTCATTCGCATAGTCCTGCAGTTTCTTTAACCTACAATGCCCCGCGAGCGGGTGTTTGGCGACCTTTCCTTCCTGCCCACTGCTTGGATGATGTTGCTAGTACTGGCTACCAAAGCGATACGTCCTTCAAATGTAGTGATGAGCAAATAGCATTTTATCTTCTTCATTAGGAACTTAGTGGACGCAACAATATTAATCATAAGCACAAATAAAAAAAAATCTGTGATTGCCTTGCCTGAAGTGGTGATCTCGTGATGTGATGATGTATTTACAGATGTAATGATTGTTGATCCCCCACGTATGTGTTATCACAGCGGCGGTGATGTGAACGAGATTCTGGAATTTATCTTTGAGACTGTTCCTTCTTCGTAATTCGCTTGGTACAGTGAAATGGTTAAACATCTTTCTCCAGCGATTAAACACCTCTTGACACTGCGCAATCCAAACGTTCTGCCTAGTCCTCCTGTAGCAAAATTAAATGATCTTTTTGCTCGTACATCCCAAGATGCAAAGCTCAAGAATGCGGAGACGGGCTGGTTAGTTCTTGCGGTTTGTAAACCACTTTCCATCATTTTTCTCGACCTCATCGACTATCCAGACATGCGCGCTTCTTACTGCCAACCGTCCGGCGTCTATAGGTCATCTTTACCGTTTCGTGACTAGACCCGATATGAACGAACCGAATCCTCGAGTCAACGTGGCTCACGCTGTAAACAAAGCTGCACTTATGCGAGAGTCGGCTCTGAAAAGTACGATCTTCGTGGGCGTTCCCCGAGTGAGTAATCACCTCCTTTGAGAACTAGCATGCCGTCATTGCATGTCAATGTGCTAGACTTAGAATGGACTTCTATAGGTCATTCTCTCACTTGCCGAATTGCATGGAGCGCTCGATGACGACGTAAAGCAGGCCCTGAGATCCCACTCCCGCAGGTGAGGGACGTGTTCTTTGCCGAAGAATGGACCGACGGTTGTTCTGAATTACCGTAACGTGGTTCTATGCAGGCTCGCGACGTCCGAGAACATTGAATCGACGATTGAGCGGGGCAAAGTTCTGTGGAATTCCATCTATACGCCTCATGCAGATAAACTCCACGACAAACTGGGGACTTATCACCCTGACTTCATATGTAAGCACCACGTTCCCTACATCTGACATTTTTTCCCCAATCTTGGCGTGGAGATGGCATAAGTTCCTTTCTACAGGGCCTTGTCCATCGGCCGATCTGGCACATCGTGTGCCTGCTCATCTGATGCTTGGAAGTCATATACTTATGATCTTGATCTCGTGAATGTACAATGATCTCGTGGGCTTACATCTGTGTTTATTTTTTCTGCCTCGTTGCATTGTAGCTTTCATCATTCAAAGCTACGGCACGGTGCTTTCGCCTCTACCTGGGGGTACAAGAGCATTCCATGACGAGAGTGGAGTCGTTGATTCCGATCAGGGGAATCTTAGTCGTGCTTTAGGTTCCGTGGTTGGGGTCGCTACATTGCGAGCAGAAGGTCGGGTTGGGCCACAACTTACCAGCCATACGTTTGGCCTTCTCAAGGCCCGATACTTGGAGGGATTGTCCGCGGAAGATGTCTGGCTTTCGAGTGATGAAGGTACCGAGTGGGTCCTGCGCACGGTGGATGAAATTCTCGATGTCATATCATCAGAAGATCAGGAGGTTGAAGCCAAGGTGAAATTATAAATATATATTGGGCAAGTGAGAAAGGCGTTGAGAGTCAAGTGACCACTGAGACCTCTTGTTCGTTGTACCTGTATGTAGTCCGCATTGTGTTTGTGATTTCCAACACGATTTCATGCTCTGCCTTCGAGCCTCATTTGTTTCCACGTGAGTTTCTCGAAACCATATCTCGGCCGAGATTTTCCCATTATCAATCTGGTAAGTCAATGCATAGAATTGTTCGCAAGTCTTTATCCTGCATTGAAGTTTGCTTAAACAGTGAGAGGTGCTTTCGAATGCTTAAATCGATGGTCGACGATGGGTCTGTGTATCCCCTGGGAACATGTACGATTAAATAAAAATGTATGTTACAAGGTTGAAGAGATGGGACGTCAGGCACTATATAGTACAGAATGAGGCTCGTTAGTTCACATGTTACTGGGTCAGCTCAAAGATTCCATTGAGCGCAAAAGCGATAGAGCATCATGGTGACGACGACTGTGTCCATTATTGGAGGATGCATCTGTAGGAGGAGCAGGGATTTATCGATGATACATCCATATACCAGGCAGCACGTACCACTGTGCCCATACCAGCTGAACGGAAGAAATGCAACTCGCCATAAACGTCGCCAATCTGGTAGCGTGTTGGCCGCGTCGGACGGAAAAGTGCGATGACTGCCCCGCTGCCGTCCTGCAGCTGGCCAAAAACATGAGACATCAGTTGATGACGTGCAAATGAAGAATTAGGCAAGACAGACCAGAATGTCATGATTTTTGGGATTTGGTCGCCATCGGTACTGTGCACCATCAGGACCAGTGAAGTATCGCATGCCCTACAAAGGCGTCAAGAAGAGATCACATGCTTGAATCTTCAATGAAACTGACGTTGACGTTGGGATCCGGTATGACAAGATCTGCCATTGGCTGTGTATTCTACACGACATTGGTCAAACTTTGCGTAGAGTACGGAGGAATGAACTCACTTTTCCTATGATGACGCGTCCGAGTCCACCATTACTTGACCACTCAAGTTTCGCCACTCGATCTTCTTTATTAGGGCGATTCGTCCGCCACAAAGTCGTAACACTCTGACCATTAGTGCTTACGGCTGTCTGCAAACAAATGTTGTCTGTCGGTGACAGTCGCGAAAAGCAGTACAGACACACCTGAAATCGGTAGAGAACACCCCAGGAATTGAAGAGCGAACTTTCACGTGGATCTTGGCTAGTCCAAGAGAGAACATCATTGGAAGCAGTAGTCATTGTGAGGAAGTAAACTGCTGGTGGGGATCGGGTAGGGCAAGTAGATAAAGGACCTTGTAACCTCCTTGCTTTTTAACTTAACTGAAGCCCTTATATTAACCGATAGATTTGACGAGATACAAGGTCAACCCATGATAGGATGCGGAAATACCAGAACCGATCGAAAACGTGGTCATTCTGGTAGAAAGATAAAGGCCGAACACGACAGAAACGTGTGGAGAATAGAAAAGCTCACGCAAAGTCTTCGTCAGTGGAGCAGAGATTTGACGGTCACAGTCGAGGCAGAATGATCGAACAGCACGCGTGTTGAATAGCCGAGAGTTGGGAAGGTCTGACAGCCTTGTATCAGAAAACAAAGGCCGGCATAGTTCCTTATTCCTATTCAAAAACATTGGCACGCACCATCATCATAAGAATAAGAAAACGTCGTGTATTCCAGTTAAGTCGTGTATTCCAGTTAAGTCGTGTATTCCAGTTAGAGGATCAGATTTTGAATCGTCCTTCTGGACTACACGCGGATCCCTCCATTAGGTAGTCACGTCGCAGGGGAATAGACCATACAGATACGGGCAGGCATTCAACGTGTATCCATGTATCCGGATTTCGCATGTTCTATCGGGTTTCGGCAGATATCAACAAGATAACATTTTGTTCTCTTTAAATAAAATCTGGTCCAAGGTGAGATTTCTACATCCAGATCTTGACGTGTTGTTTTATTGCATCACGGCAACGTGGGATAACCGTGCAGTCCGAATCATTTCTAGCACAAAGGCCGCTTTATCGAATAAACCTTGAATGTAGCAGAAGCTCATTATCATTTGACATTCATTTCGTATTGAAGTGAAGCATTTCTTGAACCCTGTATTTGGAGCAAATAACAGGCATTTAGCATTCATGTGAAGTATAACTAATTTTACACGTATAAAATCGGTGAAGGGTAATAGGATCTACTAACCAGGTCAGTAAAAAGGGAGAAGAGGGAGGTATTATCACTTACGTGGCTCGGCTCACGGCACGACTTGCACGCCTAGGCTCTTAGCGCTACCAACGATCATCCTGGCGATGGATTCTAACGGAAGATGCTTCATATGCTCATCTGTCGATTTAATCTTCGCAATCTCATACACGTGTTTGAGGCTAACCGTCCCATTGAAGACGTGACCTGGTTTGCCGGTCCCTTTCTCGATTCCAGCTGCCTTCTTCAGGAAATAGGAAGCTGGAGGGGTTTTCGTGATGAAGGTGAATGTACGGTCGGGTTGTACAGTAATGAGGGTCGGTGTAGGCACGCCCTGCTCAATGTGTGCAGTCTTGGCATTGAACTCTTTACAAAAGTCCATGGACTTGACACCACGAGCTCCAAGCGCTGGGCCAACTGGTGGAGTGGGAGCAGCCTTGCCAGCCGGAATCAGCAGACGCTATATGAGCAGACCATTGACCGTAGATAGTTAGCACATATGAGCAGTATATTGTGTGACTATACATACCACTACCTGTGCTTTAGCTTTCGCAGCAGCCTTGGACATTACCCGTAACAAGTCAAGCGGAAGTACTGAGACAATTTGAAATTTCGTCGATCACATGACCGAGTACCCCCAATACGCGTGGTTCGAGTTATGGCTTAACCCTCGTCGTAACTTGTTTCTCGGCATTTGCTACTCAGTACTCAGCTTCAGCCTCAATTTTCCATGCGTTCTTTTTTCTTTCTGTTGACTTTCACATGTATTGCTATTGCAACCCCTCTGTTTGACGGACAAACACCTTTAATTGGTGCTGGGCTTTTGACCAGCTATCCGGGGTTCTCTTTGGATCTCAATGCACAACGTCTTGTTGAGCTCGAGGGAAAAGCACCTATCTGGATGTCGGAGCTAGACAAGGTTTTTTATGTCGCACATGCCTGCTGCTAGGATCTTACCATCGTTAAACAGGTTCAACTCAAGGCAAAGGGGATCAGGTTCTTCGACGTGTGAGTCGAATTCATAATCTTGAGTCGTTATATGAAGCAACCCCACTTATCCATTGTCATATTCACAGCACTGACACACAAACCTTGGGACTTTCCGCACACGCAACGCTACAGACTGCAGGTATCTGCTCTCAGCCCTTTTTTCATGCGGACAAGACTCCTAACCCACGTGAAATCATCAGCCTCATTTCCATCCCCAAATGCCACAGAACGAGTCAAACCTATATTGAGGGCCCTTTCCACCAAGGGACCCAGGGAAAATCTCAAGAAATTCTCCAGTTTCCGTACTCGACGTGAGATACTACTCTATTTCCTACCCCCGATCCCCTGATGTGGCTAAATCCCATAGATTATCGCAGTGACGTAAGAATCTAGTTATCAGGTTCGTCAGTAATTCTCAACCTGGGTAGACTGGCAGGGAAAGTCAAGAATGGCTTTTTTCTCGCATCAAGGAGGCATGTAGACCTTCATGTTTCCGAGACAGTACTGATAGAATGTGACAGATCACCAATGAGACAGCGTCGAAGTCCCTTCGGGAATTGATTTCGCTCTCTCAATTCCATCATTCCTGGGGCCAGAATTCGATCGTCAGTTAAAGCAGTTTATTGATCCTCGTCTTATCTTAGCCTTCAACGATAGATTGTTAGGATAAATGGAACTTCTGCAACCGACGACGGAGTTGTCATCATCGGTGCCCACCAAGACAGGTACAGCGGAAACATTTAAATCGCATGATCATTTTACTGAAAATTATTTCTATCACCGCAGCACAAACATGTGGCCATTCCTACCTGCGCCTGGTACGTGACGGGCTTCTTTTGACTGGAACTCATTTGGTCATTGCTGTTCATAGGCGCGGATGGTGGGTTGAACTGACCCTTAATCTCGGACAACATTGACGCTTGACCTTTAGATGATGGTTCTGGGAGTGTTACGATTTTGGAAGCTTATCGCGCGCTGATTGCAGCCAACTTCCGTCCTGAGCGTGCTGTTGAATTCCACTGGTATTCCGCCGAAGTAATAATTTCTAATCAGCGCATGGCAGAATATACTGAATTGACTTCAGGAAGCTGGCCTCCTCGGCTCACAAGCGGTTGCTCAAGATTACGAGAGACGTTCTGTCAATGTGTTGGCCATGAGTCAGGTATGTCCGTCATCTATTCCTTACAGTATCTGTATGATCGGATAAATCAGTTCGACATGACGGCCTGGGTTAAGGTTGTTTCTCCCTTAATCCCTTTACAAGTTTTGGCTGACTTTCAATCAGCGAGGAGCACCGGAGGAGGTTGGAATTATTACGGATTTTGTCGATCCATAGTATGTCCTTTACAGATATTGTACAAACTATGACTGACCAACTGCCAACTGTTGGGTAATAGTGTCACACAGTTCAATAAAGAGCTTGTCGACAAGTATCTTGATATTCCTTACGTAGAGGTGCGCCCCTGATCTTTTGGAACAGTTAACGAATCTTTTTCTAAAAGATTTCGTTAAGACTAAATGCGGATATGCTTGTAGTGACCAGTTAAGATCTACCTATGTTCTAGCCGAACTCATTCTGACAACTGAACGCAGCGCCTCGTGGAGCAAAGCCGGGTACCGCTCTTCCTTTACCATCGGTCAGCTTCCTCTTCTTGTGGCGGACAGATACTAACTAGGATTCAGAGAGTGCATTTGAAAACTCCAACAAGAATATTCATTCAATCAACGAGTAAGCAATTGACAGTTTATCTGCATACAACCTGTGACCATCTGCTATAGTCGCATCGATATATCTGACGAATTCAGCTTCTCCCACATGCTAGAGTTTTCCAAGCTTGCTGTTGCTTTTGCTGTCGAATTAGGAGGGTGGTCAAATTAATTTGGGTTCCCTTGTTCGACTCTTGAATTGTGTACCGATACTTCCAGAGTCCTTCATAATCACGAGAGTCACAATGACAGGTTCAGCTTTTTTTGGCAAGACACTAAGTCTCTGTTGGTTTAACACGATGAAACTTGCCTCAGTGAATCGTATTTTCTGGAACGATGAAATGCCGACATATCCAAGGTGCTAACAACGCGCCCACAAATTAATCCAATCCTCGTGTCAATTCTCATTGATTCAGTAAAGCCCGGTCGGTCATCAAAAAGACTACATCCAAGATGGTCTAGAGGTAAGGGAAACGGAATCCCGCACTAATGAGGGAAATCACCGCAAAGCCATTAATATTGGGACAACGTTAACGGGGCCGAGAGGTACTAGAGCACTAGGCAATATGTCAAGGAACTGAACGTTGAGTCGAACATCTCGACTCTCGTGGCTCCTAGGTCAACGGCAGCGTGACCACGAGGTATAGAAAGAATCGTCTATATGTAATGGCCATTTTTGGAGGGTGTACAATAAACGCCAATTTGAACATGACCCTGCAGGCTCGTTTTGCAGCTTTGCTAAGGTGGGGATTGGGATCGTGTTGATATTGTAGAGACTGACAGGTCCACCATGGCTCGTTGATTTAACAGTTCCGTCTTTCCGCTAACTACCTGCATGGTCATATATGAAATAAGTAATGTAACTCGAACTTTTTCGTGACGCGGGTGCTTCGGGAATAAGTAATTTCCTGGATCACAACTATCAACCCCTTTAAATTTCGTGCTTCTAACTTATTCTCCACGACGCCACGGATGCTATGCATGAGGATGCACAGCCGAATGAAAAGCCATTAAACAGGAAAGGAGCTTCAGTCCCTGTCATTCGTTCTACCAAAACAACTGGCAGGAGCAGAGGAACATTTCAATCCGGTAGCTATGGAACACGCTGTTATCAGAGGCCATTCAATCGCCCTCATGCCGGATCCTATTCTTTTCGTTCATCTCCTACAAATTTGCAGTACACCTACCCGCCGAAACAACTGAAATCTATATATGACGGTCCTCACTCGACACGCAGGCAATCTGATCACGAGTCCAGCTCTAGCTCACATCTTCAATATGTGAGATCGAATATCCCCTTCTCAACATCTCGACCTTCTGCTCAAAAAAGGAAGTCTGGTCGATCGGAGCCTCTTGAATCTTCAGTCGTTTCTCAGTGCAAGAAGGGGTTGCCATATCCTCAGCGTCCAAGAAGTGACTGGCGGACACGACAAGCTCGAAATCTCAACAGAGTCAACCCCGAATCAGAATCATCTCTTCAGTGCTCTGGAACTATCAATGACTGTGCTCGGTCGGCCGTGGACGATGAGCGTAAGAAGCATAGCAACAATCATTCGTCACTAGTTAACCTTCCCCCTGGTAAGGTTTTCTGCTACAGCCCTTGTATCCAATGGCCTCAATTCCTGCTTTTAGCTTTTACTCCGACTGGGCCGGATGCCTTTCCTATGCCTGGAAATCTGCCGGATAACATACACGATGAGATTATAATCGCTGAAAACGTCGATACTCTGGAAAGCAACTTCCGAGACTCGTTCCTAGCATCTTCTCGGATGCAATTGGTCGGTAAAGGATTTTTACTTTTCAATTCCATCGGTTTACATGCAGCCTCCTGGTGTATAGAGTAACTTGCCTTCCCGCTTAGAATCTTTCCTCACGATAATGCCCGAATCGTTCGGGCCTCCACGTGTCTTCAAATCTGGAGTGTTTTCTGTTGACTCTGCAGAATATCCTTCATTTCCTTCATCCGTAGCGCCGTCGCGACCGGCTGCTTCTTTGGTACCTTCAGTCGTTGAAACTTCCGAGTTTTCACAACACGACGCGACAACTTCGTTGTCGTTTGAACCTGGGGGATCTCTATCTTCTTCGTTGTATGGAAGGGGTGCGGGTTGCCTATCTGACTCGTCAATGGAGATATCTCGCCGACCCTCAGACTGCGATACAGGCACTATAGGGACGTTCGGCAACTCTACGTCGTCCTGCGCTATTATGCCTGAAGATGTATCAACACTTTTGCCTTTGTCGCAGCATGACAAAATTCGTCGATTTATACTTTTCAACAGCCGATCTCTTGCGTCTGTATCTATGCGTGGCTCTGTCGACCTCATTGATGCAGGATCACTGAGGTGATGTTTCATTTGATTTTCCTTGTCCCTCACTCACCGTGACTAGACATCAACACACCCTTAAAACTCAGAGGCCCAGTGAACTTATCGATGACGCATGTATTGTCCAGACTGGAGACGACTTTCTGGTGATTTTAGGCCATGCTAGAGATCATGAGCAACTTTCTTGGTGTCGCTCGCGATATGGCACAGATAAGGTCGTCATTCATCTTGATTTGCATAGGACCAAACTGACTTTGAAGTATATCAGGGCGAAATGCTTTTTCTTCCTAGACCATGGCAACACAATAAGAGAGGAGGTGTCAGCGCTGTAACTAGCATGATGCAACCCATGCAATTTGCTACTGGAGGTTATGATCATATAGTCCACCTTTGGGATGTAACGTCGGACCTCTCATACGCGTCTCCCCGACCTTTGGCGATTAAACACACCTCGCAAGTGCAGTCGCTACTGGCAATCCGTGACACAAGCCACAAACTTATATCTGCCGGAGCGGATTGCAATGTCCACATATGGGACTTGTCTTCGGAACGCGTGGTGAACACGCTACGGACGTCAAACGTAATCTATCATCTTCACACTATGACATCTCCATTCTGCACCTTGTTAGAGGTACTATCTGCTTCAAAGTTCTTCTTGTTTATGCTCACAGTCAAGTATGAAGGTTGCTCATCGCGAACAACAGTTTGAAGTGCGAGACCGCAGGCTAGTCCCAGAGCATCCAGTTTTAAGATTTGGATACATTACAGATAAAGTCCATGGAAGATACATCAAGGGTCAGTCAGTAAACGCTAGGCAGAAGCGTGATCATTAATTCAGTAGCGATTGGCAGGTGCTGTATCATCTCAGTTTTTTGCTTCTGGATCAAATGATGGACATGTACGTCTGTGGGATCTACGCAATGTGGGTTCCGATGCAACAACGGTACGCTTTTGTTTCAAGCTTGGCATAAATAGTAATAAGGATCAATCAGGCTGCGATACACCATGGGCAAAAGATCAATCAAGTGCTCTTTAAGGAAGCGAATTTGATTATTTGCACTGAATTTGGCCAGACAAGCCTTTTCAAGTACGAGTATTGAATCGTACTCGAGGGTGAAATATTGTATAGTCATTATATTGTGTATCATTAGTGGAATCTCGACTGGGTGGAATCCCCCCCTCACCTAGTACTTATGTTATTGAGTAACGCCTCCCGAAATAAATAGTCGAGAAAACTCGGGAATTTAGAAGTTGGACACATCTCTATCCATCCATTCACTCCTTTGGCTTGTGACATGTCCACTCGACTTCGTCACCGTGAAGATGTCGATAAAGCCCATGAGATACAGAAAAGGGCGGCAATTTATGTCCGTTGATCCTTGGCCTTCCCTCATACCAACGAGTCTCATCAACATATTAGGGAGGGGCGCGGGCAACTGCTATTGGGATAGGACTGGCTGTCATCGCCCATTACTCCTGGCCAATATTCCGGTAGTACTCATTTTTTGAGTAAATTCCTTTTTCCAGGGTCTCATCATGTATCCCAAGGCGACAACCGCTTGCTTCCAAAGGATTTCTTGTTTCCACCTGTGTGTTGCAAAATTGAGCTTCCTGTGCAAAGCTGATAAATTACGTTCGCTTCTTCGCCAGTCACAGTCTTTGGCATGGTGTTCAGCGCAGAGAATGCGCTCCAGGCTCACGAAGCGGAACAGCGTTTTGTAGAAAATGACGTGCGCAAGCAAGCTCGATACGACCTTGCGCGTCGCGGAATTGTTGCGACAGAAACCGAGATCGCAAAATGGAAGAAAGAGAATGTAAAAGGGATCGAATCGTCCAACCAGTGACATTTCTATTCATGACCGGCCACTTTTCGTCGATTGTGCAAAAATGAATACGTAGTCCAAGGTATTACATTTCTCTAGGTAATATACAGAGAACACTGAATTCCTACAAAGTCAGCAGCACATGATTCGAAACGAGAAGCTTTGGGAAAGTTAAAATGATGCTCGAAAGAAGCCAGAATCCATTATACAATGGGTTGCACTGCACCTACATCGCCATTGCTACTGGAATCCGGGATGCGTGTAATTTGCTTGCGCAGTCCATTGGCCTTGAGTTCCAACAGCAGGTGGGGGATTGGGTAAGGGACCAAGATGATAAGACAGGCTCTGGTCAATGATATGTGGTAGTGGCGGAGGAGGCGGTGGTAGGAGTGGGTGGTTTGTAAAATCAGTCGGTGGTAAAGGCGGTGGTGGTGGCGGTTGATATATTGGCTGGGGCGGTTGCTGATACACCACAGGTGGCCGAGGCAGGCTAGACTGACGCCGGGTGGTGCGATTAGGTGAATTTGAGCTAGGCGGCGGCGGCGGCGGCGGGTTTACTATAGTTGCTTGGGTAGTAGACTGAGGTTGTCCTACATTGTACTGCAGAGGTGGTGGTGGTGGTGGTGGCGGTGGCGGCGGTTGTTGGTACACACTGTTAGTTGAATAGATGGCAGTGACGGGCTGGGAAGATGTAAAAGAGTTGACTGGCGGCTGAGATGTTGTGGAGGGAGGGGCGGGATACAAAACAGGGGCCGTTGACTGCGTATACAGAACTTGCGGCTGCAAAGGAAGTGGCCTCGAATTTGTCGAACTAAAACTAGAAGTAGCCGAACTACTGTGTGGAAGAGCTGCAGCATCATGAGATGGGGAAGGTGCCGTTGCGAATGCCTGATATCCCTGGTTAGGTGGTGCCTGAACCAATGGTAATTGACCCGGGACAGATGTAGCTGAGTATGTTTGTGGAATTGGTGTCGTCGAAGGAGGGTATTGTGTATATTGATACGACTGTGATTGAGGGAAGGACTGTGCAGGGACAAAAGTACTGGATGAAGAAGGCGCAAGATATGAGTCAGGTGCTGGGGTTTGTGAGCCATATGCTGCTTGAGGATTCAATTGAGACACATTGTACGCGTGTCCTCCAAAAACAGAGGGTTCTGAAGAATGAGAGGGAAGGGACGTAAATCCTGAGGAGTTGGATAGTGACATGAAACCAGAGGAAGAAGCGGGAATACTGTGTCGCGGTCCACGAGTTGGAGAAAGATATGATGACGGGCTTTCGTATGGGGGACGATATGGCGCTTGATATTGAGCACCCGAAGTTCTAGTGTGATGAGGAGATTGGCCAGGGGAACTATCATATCCATATGTTGATATTTCGGATATGTTTTGCTCATACCCATGGGAACGATGGGAGGAGACAGTTGAATACCCATTAGACGGAGACCGGGGAGTATGAGCATCATGAAAAGGCTGCACATCAGGAATTACTAAACACAAACAGGGATAGATAGCAGTAAATCGACATACCAGAAACTTTTCTCTCTGTCGGTCATCGGACACTCCCAATTCCCTGAACTCGTTGGCTATAGTGTCAACTGATCGTTCGTATGGAGGCACATATAAATCAAGTTTGGCGAGAGAGCTTGATGCTCTCAGCGACGAAGGTATATCGTCCGAAGTTTGCTTAGAATGATCGTAGACACTACTAGTAGAAACAACCCGGGATGGATGGGAAGTTCCATCTAGAGGCCCAGATGTATGATCTTCGCCCGAGGGGACAAAAGATCCCGGTCCCCCATACTGCTTGCCTTGCGCCGGCTTCAATACAACTTTCTTCTCAGGGGGAGGTTCCTGTTAGAGAGGAAGGATCTACTGAGAAAAAGGATACAGAGGAACAATATGGACAATTACATTTGACCAAAAAGTTAATTCAAGGTAGACTTTCCCCGCAAACTTGTCCTTGTTCATTAATGTAAACCATTCTGCAAGTTGTGGATTGGATGCTAGATGAGATGCGACGAGAGTTTGAACAACTAACCATCCGTCTCTCCTTTGGTCAAAACCTCAGTAAGATCGACATCCGCTTCACCAATCAGATCAGGCTCTCGTGGATCATCTGCAAAACATGCGATCTTCATAGTCCAGCCTCCCTTCACCCTCTTTGGCCCCCTTGTGTCTTTCGGCGGCGGTTTTGGGAGAGTGTCGTCTATATCAGTTGCAAGACCCTGGTCTTCATAGAGAGTAAAGCGAAGCTCCTCATCCCACTCTGGGTGCTGTCCGCCTCGTTTAATGGCCTTTGTTCGGCGTTTTTCACCGTTATGGGTAACTAAACAGTACGGGTCCTGTTTTCCAATATGTCTTTTGTTCGGTAGATGGTTCTAAATTGAGTAGTGAGAGATGTGACGAGGAACATGAACCGCAACAAACCGCTTTGAGGACCACGACGATGAGAGTACCGATCTCTCGAGGAGTGACCGACATCGAGATATATACCGTTAAATGTGGAAGATTGGTATGGGTACGGTGCGCATGAAGCTGTCTGATTCACCGAGTCCTCAAGAATTTAAATGAAAGTGACAAGCCTAGTATGGCTATGCGCTTTGGCATTTGTTGTTTTGACAGCTTCAACTTGTTATGGTTCTGATTTCAAAACTCGCTTCCTCCTCAGAACTATCCAAAAGGTCTATATTCTGACACCTTGTAGCTATCACAACAATCTCGGCAACCGCAGTTGCGGTACTTATTTCCCTGATTTGTAACTTTTGTTCGTCTTCAGAATCAATTCTGGTCTGCGATCAGCCAGATCTAGAATCATTTCTGCGAAATAACTATTCGCCCACGCGAACCATGGGCGCGTATAATCTGTGGACGAGTAAATCGACTGGGATTCATGGATGAGGCCAAGCCCGTTCGTGTTCTAACAGTACTTGTCAGTTGTAAAAAAAATAGGCATAATACTGTCACAACAGCACACATTGGCAATTGTATAGAGTGATTTGAGGATTTCCTCGTCATCGTCCGATCCAAATATCGCTGAGATCTGGGACATAGGCCTAAAAAATTTATCAGATCTATTTCAACATGACGATTAGAAGGATGTACCAAGGATGCCACGGATCAACGTGTGGTCCACTGAACAGTCGCTATTTGATGAGGCTCTCTGGTAAAGAGAATACTTTGACGGACGCACCCTATACCTCTGAACGTTTTTCCTGCAGCGAAGTAAGGATTACCCGCCGATAACAAAAGTTTCCTCGTCGCTTGATAGGCGGGATGTGTCTTGTTCAGAAAACCCAGATATGGAAGGGACAGAAGTGACTGAAAATACACTTGATAGCAAAAAAAAAAAGGCATCGCTTATGACGAGCTTACTGGAACGTTGGCATCATCCATCACGTAGCGGCCACCAAAGCCTGTATTTTCAAGTGTAGACACGAAGAAACCGGTGAAGTGAAACTTACCGTTAACTTCATACGCAAAGATATTGTCAACGACCTGTAGTACATTGATAATTCTAGAATCCAATCGCGCGAACATCAACTTACTGTATGTGTCCATATAGCATCGTCCACTCTGGAACTCCAAATTTTTGCTTCTTCACTGACATCCGGCAGTTGGCCAGTGGCATCCAAGACATCCGCAAGATGTGACAATTCAACACTCAGCATAGCATTTGCGGGTGTGAGGAAAGCTACGAAAGGCCAAAGGACTTAGCATACTCGAACGATAGATTTTAAGCTCACCAAAGGTGCTCAGATCGTCAGACGGTCGGTGATGGGTGCCTACAAGACCAGTATAGGCCTTGGGTTCACCATTTCCGAGATTATTGACTTGTGGAGAAAGCGAACCGCCACCGCCTGTCCAGTTGTAGTAAGAGACAAAATTGAAGTTTGCATCAAAAGTAGGTTGCGACTGTTCATTTATCACGCGAAAAATTTGTTCGATTGCAGCGCGCCCTGTTAAACGAGGGTGGACTAGAGTATTACGCGATTCGTGAAAGAGAACGTACAATTATCATTCATAAAAGAAGTGTCCTGGGTAGCTTGGTAATAGGACCGGGATAGTTTCAAGAAACCACAGAGAGAATCGATTTCATACTAACGTGATTGTGAGTGGTGAGGATTCGGATGAGGTTCCAATCCGAACCTTGCATTCATACACAGTCTGATTGTTGACCGGGCTAGGGGCGATAGAAACGTGAGTCCTTCATAGCTCTCGCTTCGTTCATACTCACGGGTTGACCGTGACACCATCTGCCCAAACATTATGAGATGGTGCCAGGCCACTCTCTGGAGGAGGCTGGAACGCGCCACCTGAAAGACAGCATTAACGGTGAAAACTGATGACGGCTCGTGAGCTAACAATACGGATACTGAGCAACATAGCGAGCTTCATTGTTGATGATTGCCCTCACTAGAGTGGCAAGCTCGGGGTCCACTCCCAAGAGTGAGTGATAATGCGCAAACTACGTATATCAGCATGGGAAGAGATCAGAGATGCTGACAATTAACTTGATTTGCAGTGTCACGCAACCACTGTGCTCTTGAAGATCTGGGCCATTAGAAACGGAATGTTCGATGTTAGGAGAATACAAACGTGATATCCTCGGTCAAAATTCAGCGTACAAGCCATTGCCGGGTGATCGGTGCACTTACTCCAGTAATGATAAATGCCAGATTCTCCGTCTGTGTCACAACATTCAGGATAGGAGAGGACAATGCAGGACGATCAACGTCTTACAGAGTTGAAGTATTTCACGGTCGTGTCTGTGCCCGGTCATTGAAAATCTTCGGAAAAGGTAAACGATCCTTACCCAGCGTGTTTGGAAACGTGTTCTCAAAGAGTCTGGCAAGATCTGGGTCCTTGAGTAACGATTTTAAGTCGTTGATTACTTTCTGTGTTGTTTCGGTTCAGACCATAACCTAGTCAGTTCACTAGGTGCTTCCCAATCGAAGTCCCATACCTCAACGGCTGAGCTATTGAACGTGCGGCATGCTGGATCTGGCCGCATAAAAGGTAATGCAAGGGGACCTGCAGATGGTGTACCATGCGGGCTCTGCGGGAGTGATGCCACATGAGTACAAAGAATGAAGAAGAGGAAGATAGAGACCTGAGAGTAAGTCGTATAGTCTGGACATTGAGCTTGAGTAGTTGACACGAATGCAGCAGTGACGACGAGAGTGCCTATCGCGATTCTTGCCTTCGTTGCATGTAACATGCTGGAAATCGGCACCCACCAAAGGACCAAACTCTCTTTTATGGCATTTGCAAGTGTCCCCTGAAGTTCATATATAGACATCAGCATATGTTATGTACAACCACCTTTGCACGACCACGAGACACGCAAGTAACGCTTTGAATATATTATATAGATATAGAACGTGTAACAGCGGATCTTGTGACGTACAGATGCCTGGCCCGGGAATCACCCCTACTATGGGCGCTGCCCGGTTTGGAATTCAACGTTCAACCTAGGATCAAGTTTTATTCCACCCTTCGTGAGGATTGTTAACCTAGCCTAGCTAGGTTGGATACAGAGGGCTAAGATTTGTGTTGACGTTATGAACCTGCTGTTTTCGGGCTTTTATCAATATAGGTATCGGAATAAAGTACCTTGCGCCTTGAAAGTCTTCGCTCCATGTGGTCTAGCTGGCCATTAACGCCTTTGCACAAGATAATGATACGAAAGAATAAAAAAGGGTCATTATAAGTAATAAACCCAAAAATAGTACTATTACAAGTGAAACTCAGGCCATTAGCTGAGATATTGCAGTACCTCACAAGATAGAGACCGCAAGTAAATATATACAGCGCAATGTGAAAGATAGGGGAATTATGGATATGAGTATGGCACACCGTGATGGGGCATATGAATCGCACATGCATGAAATAAAGTACAATTTGGTACAATGGGCACCTATGGCTGTACCTAGTGAGTATCGAGATAAGTGCAAAAAATGCAGAGGCGACGATGATCATACATAACAGAGAATGTAGTGCATATGCCATATGTGAAGCCTTCCTACGCTGTGTCTGCACTATAGTCAAGTGGAAATGACTGAAGATTCGTTCTTCTCGTTAGGGCATGTCTGACTATCGGACGAAAATTTGATAACTTGTGTGTGTTCTTTGTGTTCCTGAACGAGAACAGGTTCAGCTGTATCGGTCAACACCTTACGACCCGGCACATCAACATTGGCCATAGACAAAGATCCGGTTGCGAGTTCGCTTTCTCCTTTGGAAGAGGGAGACTCAATAGAAACTGCACTGACGGGGGAAGAGTCGTCTTTGACGTCGTCGAAACGCTCGGAGGTTTCTGCATTATCAACAGTCAATACACCTGTTTTGATACTGTTCGAGGTTCGTTGACTTCTTTCTCGAGTCAATGACGGTGTCCCAGCACCCGCTTGAATCCGTGCACTCCATCCACTCGCTTCACTTTCCCAACTGCCTCTGCGTGTACTACGCGGTCGCAAGGCACGGACGCTAGCATCAATGTCCCGCTCATCAAGCCTCTCGTCATCCCCGAGGACGAACTGGCTCGTGCTTTCGACATCCTCATAGGTGATACTGCCTCCGAAATGGGACAGAGAATCTCCAATGCCTCGCGCAGATGTGGTTGTCGACTGACCCAAATGTGAACGCACCCCAGGTATCGCATATGCAGATGAAGCAAGTGTTAATACCGAAGCATTATCTAAGGGTGGGGAAGAAGGTCTGGGGTTGTTTCGGGGATGATGCGTTGTGTGTAATGGTGCTTGCAATGCAGCATGACCTTGAACAGCCAGATACGTCCCTGAGTTGGTAACCGATGAGGGACGCGATGAGGACTGGGGGAGGGGGGAGAAAGTGATAGATGATCCGCTACCATGTACACCTGCATTGCTAACGGAGGAATTGCGCATGTGTGGTGGGAAACGGTTTGCGTGAGTAGAGGGTGTCGTAGGTGCTTGAGCGATATGTGCCATGCCATTCCCGTTTATGTCGATACTAAGCAGGGTGGTAGGCTTCGTACTCGCTGCAATGCTTCTGAAGGTGCGAGGGTCTGAGAGATAAGACGAAGATGATCGAGAGGGGGAAGGAGATGGTGGTGCACTGGGAGGTATTGGTCGGAGAGACGCGTCATCGTCAGCTTCCTGTACGCTTGCAGGTGACCACGTTGATTCTCGTGCGAGAGAGGATTCCTCGAGAGAGTTGTCGTCACGACCATCCATCGAATATTGATCATCTCCGTTCAAAGAGATGGTCCGTCGCTGTGGAGCGCCTCCGAGTGAATCATGCCTACCATGCCTGCTAATTCCATATGCCGGAGATGGCACGGGTGAGGAGGCTATTCGTGGAATGGTGCGTGAGGATGAAGAACTGGGGGCAGCTCTGCCTTTGTTCAATGCAATGGCCTCAGTGGATGCACGATGGTTCTCTGCTCTTTTCGATCGTCCAGTGCCTGCAAGCTTCCGCTGAAACCAGGTGATAATGGGTTTACTTGAGCGACCAGAGAGAGACTTTTGCTGTGGTTTAGGAGGATTGAGCGTGGGTGGTGAATCGGACTTGATCTTGGTAGGCTGAGCCATGGACGAAGACGACTTAAGAGGCATGCGTCCGTTGGATTCTGAATGTGCCTTCTCGGTAGGCAAAGCTACAGGATTCATGAGAGAGCACTGAAACAGAATTGGACTGAAGGAGAATGAGGGCACGGCTTACGGCCACAAGGTCAAGCTTCAAAGACAGCCGACGGTGTTACACGGCAAAGCCGACGGTGTTGCGTAATGTATGGAGCCTGATCGTTTTACTACAGCGCAATACAGCTGCTCTCTTGTTTCGATTCTCAAGCTACACACATCGGGATTAGGATTAGATTCTCTCAATGTTCTTCTACCAATCGATCTTCTGAGAAGACTTCGATGACACTGGAATCTTAGTGCCTTGATAACCAAAGCCGTCCAACCAAGGCCATTGTTGTGACCTTTTCTGCTCAAACTCTTGGATCGCTTCTCCTTTCTGCATCGTCAAAGCAATATCGTCCAATCCGTTCAGCAAACAATGACGCCTGAATGCATCCGTCACAAAAGGTATTGGCGCCTTGCCGTTAGACCTGCGGACTTCCTCCTTATCAAGATCGACTTCCAACTCCAAGCCGGCCTCAGCATCCTCCGCCAAGGCCCGGCAATCTTCCTGAGGTAATACCACTGGAAGCATGCCATTCTGCATTGAATTGTTTTGGAAGATATCAGCGAAGCTGGGCGCAATGATACAACGGATACCGAAGTCATTCCTGTAACAAGGTAAACATTTCATCTCAAGATGTTGATCAAGATGACTCACAAACTCCAAGGTGCATGCTCGCGAGAGCTGCCACATCCAAAGTTCTTCCCTGTGACCACCAAAATCTTGGCTTTGTCGAATGGTTTACGATTGAGAACAAAGTCTGTATCCTTGCCAGTGAGCGGGTCTTTGCGAAGAGTGTAGAACAGTGCGTTAGCTAGTCCAGTCCGTTTCAGGGTCTTCAAGAATTGTTTCGGGATAATCATGTCCGTGTCGACGTTTTCGATATGCAGAGGGGCAGCAATACCCTTGACCACCGTAAACTTCTCGACACCACTAGGCAAGTCCTGGGGAGGCAAAGGAGCGGGTGTTGTTGATTGATGATGGTGAGGCTGGGGTACAGGTGGCGCTTGAGGAGCATCAAAGAAGTCGGAGGCACTAGCACGCTTCAACTGAGGAGCCGACGCAATTTTGGCCTCTGCGGCAGGGCCAAGGAATTTCCGCACGTCAGTCAATTTCCCTGTTAAAGCAGCAGCCGCAGCCATGGCAGGACTGAGCAAATGTGTACGACCACCAGAACCTTGACGACCCTCGAAATTGCGGTTACTTGTACTGGCACAACGCTCGCCTGGAGCCAATTGATCAGGGTTCATTCCCAAACACATTGAGCATCCAGCCTCGCGCCAATCAAATCCAGCACGCTTGAAAAGAACGTCAAGTCCTTCTGACTCAGCATGTTGCTTGACCAGTCCAGAACCTGGAACAATCATTGCGTGAACGTTCGGCGCGACCTTGGCGTCAGGACCGGCTGCCAAAACAACCCTAGCGGCAGAACGAAGATCCTCAATGCGACTGTTGGTGCAAGAGCCAATGAAGACCTTCTGGACTGTGATTTCTTCCATGAGAGTATTGGGTGTCAGACCCATATAAGTCAAGGAACGTTCGGCAGAGGCGCGCTTTACTTGGTCAGAGATGGTTGACGGATCGGGGACAGAACCTGTGATGGGCACGACATCCTGGGGAGAAGTGCCCCACGTAACTGTGGGGATGATGTCGGAAGCAGGGATGTTGACTTCTATATCAAATTTGGCACCGTCGTCGGTTTTCAAAGTCTTCCAATACTCGACAGCTCGATCCCAAGCCTCACCCTTGGGAGCAAGAGGACGGTTCTTGAGATATTGGAAGGTAACCTCGTCGGGAGCAACCATTCCGGCACGAGCACCAGCCTCAATGCTCATGTTGCAAACACTCATGCGGGCCTCCATGCTAAACCCACGGAAAACAGAACCCGCATATTCGATAACACAGTTTGTACCTCCAGCAGTGCCAATGATACCAATGATGTGCAAGATGACATCTTTCGATGTAACACCTTCGAGGAGATCGCCATCGACGGTGATACGCATGTTTTTGCTCTTTTTCTGTAAGAGGGTCTGTGTCGCCAGTACATGCTCGACTTCTGAAGTACCGATACCGAACGCCAAAGATCCGAAGGCACCATGGGCTATCAGTCGTATTCAATTTCAGAATTTCCATAAACTTGGGAATGAGGCGCACTTGAAGTGTGTGAGTCACCACACACACAGGTAATACCTGGGAGCTGAAGAAGGTTGTTTGAGCCTGGTTCCACGAGGATATAGAAAATGGACATACAGTAAAGCCTTGTTCCGGACCGATAACGTGGACAATCCCTATTATCAAGTATCAATGTGAAAAACGACTATAAGAGAAGATAAGATGATGTCTCACCTTGGCGTCTGTCCTTCATTCCAAAATAAGTCACGCCAAATTCTTTCACGTTTTCTTCCAGGGCAGCACATTGCGCGCGTGAGTCAGGCTCAGCGATGAAGGATTCTACGCTTTTGAATTCCTTGCGAGAAACCGTCCTACGAGCAAGTCAGTCACACCACGAAACGCAAGAAAGAGGGAACGTACGGGATGTTGTGGTCAACAGTCGCGAGGGTGCAGTCTGGTCGGCGCACAGGCCTGTTTGCGTTGCGGCTGTCGAAACTGTGTTGGAAAAGGATTAACCAATTGGCGTTCGTACAACTCACAGTCCCTCAAATGCTTGTGGACTGGTAACTTCGTGAACCAGGTGCCTTCGATAAATGAGTACAAGATTCCTTCTTGAAATGCATTCGAACGTACCGATCGATATATATAAGAGCTAGACCGTCACCGTTGACGTCCCTAAATGAGACGATGTCAGAGAGGCTTGAGCATTGATTGAAGGAAAAATGCATACACAACGTGATCGTCCCAAATCTTGTCATAGAGCGTTCGTGGAGAGGAGACAGGAGCGGGCATTGTATGTAGAACTCGGAAAGTTTCGAAGTCTCTACCATGCGATATAGCAATTCTTTATTTTATATGACGTCTGCGGCTCGGAAATATCTTCGGCCGAAGAATTGTATAGTCACGTGATCTGTTTTATCGGACCTTGATCAGCCAATCGGCGCCGACAGATTTTCAATGCCTTGAAAAACAAGAAATCAAGTATTATAGGTAACAAGTAATATTTTCGAGGCTGTTCGGCACACCTACCTGGTCTCTGATGTACATACCCGAATTATACAGTAAAATGCCTTCGTCTTTTGTGTTTGATCTCGAGAGTAGCTACCCAATTGCATCTACCGCAGCCTCAAGGGAGCCGAATGCGCTGTGTTTGCCAAAGAAGTCAAACGAAATATCATCGATATATCATCCGCGAAGCCAATAGTATGCCTATAATAAATAATTATAATGGTGAGTCGAGCAGGTCATTAGGTCTGTTCGTCCTTGCTCATCCAATATACATGTGGCAAGCATGTGAACATTTCCGATTACCCAAAGTAAATTTACACCTCATGGCTGCAAATTGACAATTTCGAAGAGAAGGAATCATCGACCGTGGGTTCTCCGCGGTTCCACGGCCCGGAGATTCATATCAGGTGACGATCTTTTATCTTCTTGAACAGCCTTCAGGAACAAGAAATCTTATTCTCTCATGTTCTTGTTCTGCTGGTCATTGTCTCTCGTTCTCATATAACAAGAGCTCCTTGACAACTAGTCTCACTGTCAGTTACCTTGTCTGTTTGTTGCAGCCTGATGCGTGCCCTTTAACGTGTGTGCATGGTCGCATGGCACGCAAAGTCTGAATTTGAATCTGCAGTGCTTACATCCGTAGTGCATCGATAACAGGATATTAAATAAAATCAGGACCATTCATCTTACTACGTACCTCTCCATCCGCCAGTTTACCATGTCACCCAGCCTCTACTACGTGTATCAGGGCTTACCTCCTCCCCAAGGCATACCCATACCTCGGAGGAGACAACATACAAAAAAGTCTGATGCCTTTGGTGAGCACGTCCTTCATTTGATTCCGACCCTCCTCACCTTGTTACTACGTAGTCCCTACAGTGCGACCTTCCCTCTATCCCTCAGTCGCCTTATCTGCACCATACGTGCAGACCCCTCAGACAATATCACACGCATATCTTGGTGCACACCTATCTCCCCTACCTACGTCATTCATGACGCCATGGACACAGCCGATGTCTGTCCCTCAGCTGCATCCTCACACTCCTGTATGGCCACCAATTGAAGTCGTTCCACCTATCTTTCCCTACGATAATCAATCGCACGAATTGTCGCCTGAATATTATGAACCTGGTACATTTCCGGCTGTTGCCTGGGGCACTCCTGTACCGGTCCGCCTCAATCCTCAACTTATCTATAATCCAGCAGACCCATCAGTACCATTATTAGAATGGGACATTAGCCACCGTCCAGATGTGGCTAAACGGCATACCGGCCGTCAAGTCATTGTGCCGCCAAACCTTCTTGAGAAAGCCACATTGCCGCCCATGCCAAATATGTGGATCAAGTCCGACCATCCTGTCCTGGCATCATGGATGGAAAGTTGGGGCCCAATTGAGATCAATACCCCTGATTGCACAGTTCGCGATGTTCTCGATGCCATTTGGGAGTACATGCGAAAACCATTGACTGACGGAGACATGGCACGTGTGACCGCAGCTGGTGAGAGGGAGAATTTGGAGCTCTCCGCAAGACAGAGGGTCAGAGTTGGTCATGAACTATTTCCTGTTGCCTTAAATGATGGTTACAGGCGAGTTGATATTCTTGGGGGACATCGTAGATTCCTCGGTCTGCGAGCTGTAGTGAATCTGGATCGTACATGGACTATCTACATGGGATTGACATCTCTTCCTGTTGCATACGCCTACTAATTGGGACAATATAACTGGGATAATACTTACCATACGCGTTGAATCAATATTTGGAAATATAGTCAGACAATTATTTGGGCAAAGTCCTGTACAAGTCCATCCACTTTTCCCATAACGCCTGCAACAAACTTCTTCCATCCTGATTCGCCAGGCTCTCACAAGATATCTCCGCATTTCCAGATCTCAACATCAATGGTCCTTTTCGAGACGTTTCCATGCCTCTCCTTCTTCGTCTGCAAGAAGACCACAGCCCAGGTGAGCGCCCACATCAAGGTCCGAGACAAAGGGCCCAGCATGATCCACAACCATGGCCAGTTGGAAATGGAATGGAATACCCCTTTCACTGCTCTTATTCTTTTATACTGTCCAGGTTGCATGTGGAACGCCACCAATACCTCGAACAGTGCCAATAATTTAAATTGCATGCAAAACGATCTTCCGAGACTTTCCCGATTGAAGGCTCTATTCCCGCTTTCACCCCTCGGGTGCAGAACTCTACTGGAGCGGACAATGTCCAGAAAAGTCTGTACTGTTCCTCCATCCATCCGCCTATACTGTGCTGCAGGGCAAGCGTGATGATCTTGGGACTATATATCCGCTTTGTTGTCTTCTCGTCCAGGGATGATGACGACGGTAAAATGTTCCGAGTGACAGTAGCATTCATGAAGCGTCACCCGAGCGCAGGCATGATAACGAGAGATTTGTTATCGCCCAGAGGTTGGATAATAGACAATGTAGCGGAGAGGTAGGATTTTGCGATCTCTGCCTTGGTGACCAGGTATTCAGGATTCAAAGTTGAAGCCTCAAAGCGTCTCCTGGATGATGCAATCTCGATCTGAAGATAGAGCGTGGGCGATATTCGGGATGGCATTCGATCTCTTTCAGGACATCTTCAAAGGTGATGGTGAATGACTTCTCAATACGTTCCGAGTCCATAGTGATGTGAAGTGACAGTAGTGGAGGCAGTATATCGGCCGATTCAAGCACCCACGAGACGCCATTGCTTCTACCCAGAGGTAACGTCAAAAAAGGATGCTGGTCAAGAACTTTACTCTTCGGCAAGTTGCGCTCAGCAGGCCACCATATCGGGAAGGAGCTGCACAGTTATCAGCCACAGTGGCTGTGCATTCAGTCGAACTTTCCCAGTCACTAGTCGGAGAGTCCAGCAGCCCCAAGACCGTTCTCAACGACGCCATGGCCAAATCCAAGAAGTATGATTTTTCGTCTTTGTGTAGGGTATAAGCTCATTGGTACTTAGTCATACCAATCATAACCAGAACAAAAAGGCCCACAAGAACGGTATCAAGCGGCCCACCTCCTTCCGATCGCGCTCGCTGAAGGGTGTATGTAGAATGTTCTTTGTTCGTTGATTTATAGATCTGACATACTGCCTGCTAGGTTGATCCCAAAGTATCGTGTTCCCATATATAATTTGCGCTTGTTCGGAGGGCTTACTACATTCATAGTTCCGTCGCAACGCTCGTCACGCTCTCGCCGGCACAGTGCGTAATCCATATCTTACTGTGGTGACTTGAACTGATTTCTTTTGCAGATTCAAGCTCGCAAGGAGCAAAAAGCAGCTGCATCATGAACACACTCCAACCATCCCCACGTTGAGCTTGGAAGAGGAGGTGTATTGGGAGAGCGGTGCAGCATCAGTATGTTACGCCTGTGCCATCACCATATTTAGACCACGTTACGAAACACCAAAAAAAAACTGTTGAAAACACATGGGCATAGGAATCGAAGGCTGACATCCAGAAATGCTTCAAAACTAGTACAATGGAGCGTAGTCGAAGACATTCATGAACCTTCATCGCAAACCCTGCAGGGTCTTCGCATTTCGATCCAACGTTGCTCTCAAACGCATCGCCTGTCTGTTTGTGAAACAAAGTATGCGACCTTCACGCGGTAGTGGCACTTACCGCAGCATCCTCTGGTCGTAACGCGCCTTTTGCCATATTGTGCTTACCTGCTCTAAGTTTATAGCTTCTGTTGGCTATAGTCGCCTTGGCAAATCCATCGTTGTTTGAGAGCAGTGCTCGGCACTCCTCGTCTGAAGCCGGGTGTCCTTCCAGAAGGGAGAAAAACTTATGGCGCAGAACGGTTTTGATACGCTCAAATCCGTGTGAACTATACCATCCATCGCGTTCCTGTCTCAGATGTAAGTAAAGTCGTTGGACGGACCTGCGCAACCCACATTGCATTCCTCTCGAAGATCATCGGGGTCTTCAATCATCTCCTTGAGCATGGGATCAGTTATATCACAGAGTTGAAATGCAGCCGTCTCTTTCGTGATGGATTGCCCATCAAAAATATGGGATCTCCTGTTCAAAAGCTCAACCAATGCTGCATTGGAAAACTACTAGATATCTTGCCTTCTATCTGCTTCTTTCTCTGTTCCTTCTTCCATTGCTCTGATCTGAGTATTGGCGGCGGAACGGTCTTGTCGTCGCGTTATAACAGACGGTCTAGCTATAGGGTGATTGGCATTTCGGAAATATAAGCGCTGGAAGCTGAAAAATCATCCAGATCCATTCAGACAAGGACTAGGTGAATAATGCAAGACTCACAATCGTGCGCTGCGGTCTTGACGAGGATCGAAGCCAAAGCGAACAAGGGTGTCACGCCAGGGGCCATCCTGAAATACGTAGCAAACAAGAGGAAGAAGTGCTTTCGAACTGACGTCGGTGGTGAGTACTCGCCCTCTTTTCAAACCAGCCTATGATATACTTACTTCAGAATCTCACGAGTTTCATTGGGAGCAAGCTGGTTGAACAAAGACATACGGGTCCAGACAGGCCGCTGAACGAAAAGCTATGCTAGACGGTCATATTTTTCCCTTGCAAACTAGCAATAAAATGCGAACATACATCTTCAAGCTTTTTCAGAATTGCCTTATCAATGAGATTCCGGCTTTCTTCGACTACTTGGGGAGGCTTGTCCGGGACCTTTGAACCCATGAATAATCACTTGTTTTGCATTCGTTGCATGTGGGATGACTTACAGTTGTATCCGAAAACATAATACTCGCAGGGCCATAGCCCTTCCAGCGCATTCGATTGATATATCGCTTCTTTTCCTCGCCTGTCTCATTATCGACAGAAGTCGAGACCATTGATGCGGAATTCGGCCGAAAGCTGTGAGGGACGGTGAAGCGGAGCAACACGAAAACAGAGTCAGACTTACTTGTATCCCTGGGGTATGGTCTGTCGACTGAAAAGAGGGGGAGGAAAGAGCCGAAGGTTACTTTTCATGACGGGGATGGTTTGACTTTCGGGCTGATGTCGAGACACGGATATCCCAGTCAGCTCGGGATCAAGGTTGATATCAATGTCCATGGTTGTCCCAGATGTACTTTCAACAGGAATGATATAGTCCGCCTTCTCCTCAGGAATGACATATGACTGTAATGCGTTAACTGCGAAAAAGAAATTATCGCGAATGTCAATGCAAAGATCAGTCAAATGAGTACCATCCATGTTATCCATTGCAATGCGAAGTTTTGATACCGGGTCGTTCATGTCTGGTTGATATTGATAATCAACCATACCTGCCAGACATTAGATTATTGCGCAAAAGCAGGGGAAAACCCCACCAAGCAGTTGCACTCACTTCGAAATCGAGCAGTTTTCGGTATGACCCCAATGGCTTCCGCAGTATATTCGCCGATAGCACCGTCTTCCAATCTGTCTTTTCTCCGTTTCTTCACAATTTTGAGCAGAATGTTGTTGGTAGGAACAACATCTCCTGGGACTGGATGTGCGAAAGGTTGCTCCGGCCTTAGTTTGAGTTCAATCAAGGTTTCAGTCTTGGAGGCTGCGCGCTTGAATGCACTGTCGAGGACCGACTGCCCGCCTAGGTTCGACACAGCCAGCAACACAGACGTTGGGAGAACGTAACCAGGATACTCAATGGAGTAGAACGGAGTCTGAGGCAAAGGGTAGGCTGGAGCTCTCAAGGAGCTGTCAACGCCGGGAGCAGATGCTGTTGATGAGGACGATTGCATTTGAGTACGAACGTCAACACATTAAAACGCGAAAGCCCCTCGGTCGCGCAGATCACGTGGAGATGAACGCTTCATCCGTTTTCAATTAGCTTTCAATGCCTCCATTCAAAAGTCAGTGTGTACATAGATAGAATTACTGTTACGATGTAATGTATTACTTTGGCGGCTCGGTAGCCTTTTGAAGTGTCATAATCTCATCCATAACTTCCTGGCACGACAATTGAGTTGTCAAAGGCTCTTGGTGCGCATCGTGGAGGACGCACCTTCGAACCGAGATCAACATTTGCTTTTTTCATCTCCTCTGCCACCACTCTTATTTGCGTACGGAATTTAGTATTCATCATGAGTTTGGCCATCTTCATTGGCGAAGGTTGAGCTCCAGAGCTCATATCAACACCTGGCCATGCGAGTCAGACGTTAGCTGCCGACCCTCGGTACGTTACCTACCTGCCTCCTGCAAGGTTTCCAGCAATGCTCGAATTGCATTGATGGCCTCGGGATGGTTTGCAAGTTTCTTGAAAACTGTAGTCTTCTGGAATGCTGCAGTGAAGGCCGAGATATCCCCAATGGACCGAATCCGTGGAGTCGTCGAAAACGGACGTGAATGACTGGCGTAAATAATATGGCGACGAGCGCCAGGAATTGCCGTCCTGGCAAGAGAAGCCACAAGTCGGTTGATCATGGTCGTCCAGGTCACGGAAGTACGGCTCGTGCACGTGGGAACTCCGCAGGAAATATCCGAAAAACGCGTCTTGGCCACAGGTTGTATGGATCAAGATTACTTCTCTATCGACTCAATTCTTGCAGGCAATCAGGTAATGTGGCGATCGCCTTTCCATAATCGCAGCATTTACCCACCGTCTAAGTAGAGAATTCAATGTGTGTTCAAACAGGACCTTCCTAATCTCGGACATCTGGGCGGCGGTTCGGACCGCGATGCAAGTCCTAGCATTTACACAAACTCGAATATCATCTCAAGAATTGCTCTAGATAGCGGCATTGTCTAAGATGCAGATCCCTATATGGCTAGCTTATGTTCTCATCTATTCGTATGCTCATCCAATGTGCCTACCCGAGTTTCGATTTACGTTGTCAGTGACTGGGCAGACTTCAACATTCCGGCCGCCTTTGGCCCAAGAGTACGTAATGCATTGAAGGCTGAAGCGCGGAGTGTGCGTCTTGCAGGTCTCGTTGGAGCTGGTGGATTATGGTATGGATTCGGTAAAACGATCAGCGATATGTGCGTCAAAAGATAGTGAAGCTGCCGTATAACATCTAATGCCTGGTCAGACTGGCCGAAGAGCAAGCCAACGAGTTCTCGGAAATACTCATCAAGGTGAATTTCTTCAATTTACATCCTCAACTCATTGCTTAAGCGTCAAACCCATAAGACATTCCGTGCACGTCTCATCGAAGTAATCGATCAAGCTCAGCATTTTGCAGTACTTGGATCGGTGGGAGCTGGTGGATCCTCTGGAGATACTGCACAACTGTTCAGGGAGGGATTGGACGCAACAGAGCGCGAATGTGAGTCCTTAATATGGTACATGAACGCAATTTCACAGTTATGCAGTATTTTCATTGGCCCAGGAGAGTGCGAAAAGGACGAAAAAGTGGTATGAGGAGAACGATCGGCCACGGCGATGACATGACTTTATATATTCTTTTTTGCTTCCTGTCCCCTGCCCTCCTGCAACTGCTGCTCCAGTATTGTCACGCTTTTCAGTTCATTCACAACCCTGTTGTATATTTGTAGAAATTATGCATATCTTGTATTCACTATTTACGTACCACTTGACGCTAGCCCAGAGGGCCAGTTCTATGCCCATCAACACGAAAAGGTGTATGTTGCCAGACGTTAGAAACGCCAGCACAACAAAAACGAGAAACAAGAGGATAAAAGCGCCATCCAGGACGGTCAGAAAAGTAGGGTGCAGAGAGGACCCGGGCTTGAGAATACTTGCAAATACTGAGAAAGCATCATCGTTGGGAGAAGAGGACATTATATAGGCGAGTACTATCGAATTCGCGGATAACCTCATCCGATCTTAGTGCTGACATAACACGGGTATACTGTCAACCATGGACTAGATATGAAATGATTTGGAATGAAGGAAACAAACCAGAGGGTCCAGTATGAACAGTTCCCTGACATTACCCCCTCTCTAGCATGTAGTGTCTCAATGTACTGGGTAGAAAAAGTTGTGGACTGCCTGATCAATTGCTGAGATAGGGTAGATGCCTCAAATTGTCTTTGGTGCATTGGGGTGCCTGTGGTAAAAGTCCCAAACCAATGCTGGTGCATGTACACTGGCCTGTGGTTCCCAAGAAATGTCTTCAATGCCATACCCCTTCCACTTCACCTTGAAATGTAGCTTTCCCTGGAACATCCTGCTATCCAGAATTTCCTCCACCTTGTACTTGTGAGGGAATGCTCAATGCTGTGGGATAATCCTATTGTGCAACACAAGAGCTAAGAGATACAAGAGTAGCAAGTGAGTGCTAACACAGGCAAGTGGCTGGCAAGGGTCAAAGCTGGGCAGAGACAGAGTCAGACAACACTAGGGAGCTCACAATTGATTAAGTGGATAGACCTGGTAGATGCTGCTATTGATCAGTCAAAAGATATTCTATCCTTGCAACTAGCTTATATACTACATCTGTGGCTATGCTATGACTAATACTATATGTGGTAAGCTGCCCAGGTATGCTAAGCAATGAGTAATCAATACAACAAAAAGAGATATAGAGTCTGGTATCTATGGCAGGTGACTACTAAGTGACAGGAGTGGAGCAGGAAAAGATGGGCAGCTGGTGCAGTATGTCCATAGGGCTAGGCCCAAATACAGTGGAGTCCCCATATAGGGTCATCTCCTTACAGTACTCCTCCTCATCATTCACTAAGATTGATGGTGGTGGTGCATTAGGATGATAGCCAGGGGATAGGGTCATCTGGAGCTGGGAACAACTTGACTACATTGAAGACTGGTAGCAGTTGATGCAGGCCTGCAGGGAGCTTGAGCCAGTATGCCAATGGCCCCACCTTCTTCTC
>JABFYK010058219.1:0-52432 GCA_018849495.1 Termitomyces sp. T123_Mx157 | reverse complement strand
CTCCGCCGCCGCCGCCTTCACGTCCGTCTGCGCGCACGGGCATACCTACGCCTCTGAATGCAAACGCGCATGGCAAGCCTGTATCTGTGTTCCCGCCCTCGAATGGGACTACGACGCCGTGGAAGAAGGCATCGCCGTCTCCTACGCCTGCGCCGGCGGGGTCGAAACCTGCGGTGGGGGCGAAACCTAAGCCGCCGCCGCCGCCTGTTGGTGCGAAGCCTGGCAAGGCGCCTGTGCCAACGGCGAGGCCGAAGCCTGGAGGGGTGGGACAGATGGATTTGGCTGCTGCTGTGAGTTTTGTTGTTGTTGTTGGGAATGATGACTGATTTGTGCCTAGCTTGCGAAACGCGCACAGAGGATGGGGGACTAGCTGGTCTAGATTGTTATTCATGGTTGGATTAGATATATGGAAATGAACATGTTGTGAGAGGGTATCTATAAACAAAAGTACATGGTTGATTATCTCTTTGGCTTTGATACCGATATGCGTATGGGGGGTGGGGTGGGTGTAGGGGAATATACGAGCGTCCGGGCGACGTCGTCGTCGCTGACGGGCACGGCGACATGGGACGGGTCGATTTCCTTCGGATCGTCGTCGCCGTCGTCGCCAGCACTCCATGACCTGACCTCGTCAGGACTCAACACCTTTGCGCCGCCCTTGCCAGTGTGGACAAAGTCCGCAGGTGTGCTCTCTAGGGCTCTGCGACCGGTATGCAGCAGATTCTCCAGGATGGCCTTGATGCGGACATAGACCTCGTCTTTGGAGTCGTCCTGGTCAGAGTCGTCGTCAGAGTAAGAGGAGGCTGGATTGTGGTCGCTGTCGGTGGCGTTGACGGCACGGAATGTGCGCGGGGGGAGGATGAGGCGGGATTCGCGGAGTTTGCGGCGGAGGTCGCGGATTTCTCTGGATTGGGCGTGTTTTGTGGTTTCGAGAGAGGCGTTGATGGCGAGGAGGGAGCGGTTGGTTATTTCGAGGTCTGCGATCTGGGAGGGGTTAGCGAGGGTCTGATGAGAGAGAGTCGTCACGGACCTTGCGGTTGGATTTGGCTTTGGCCTTGTGGGTGGTGTCGTCGTCGTCGTCGTCGTCGTCGTCGTCATCGGTGGGTGGATCAGAGTCGATGGGGTGCTCGTCGTCGTCGGTGGTGGTGGATTGTGTGACGGAGACCGAGGAGCGGGAGGAAAAGGACAGATTGGATGTGGGCGGTGACTGGTAGCGGTGCGAGGGCAGACTGACTTTGGACGTGATGCGGGAGGGCGGCGGGGGCGGCTTGGCGGGGGAAGGCCTGGGCGTCGTGCGCGGGGTTGGGCTGGGCGTCGGTGACTTGAGCTTGGGGCGCTGGTCCGTGCGGCGCTGGGCGCTGGAGTTTACCTTTGCACGGGGACGGACATCGGGCGTCGGCGTGGCAGTGAGCTTGACAGTGGCAACCATCCAGAGTGATTGAATAAGTAATTTATTTATTATATTATTGCAGCGCGCGGCCATTCCCGGCCAGCGCCGCCAGCACGCTCTTCTCCACGTACTTGCCCCCGTGCATCGTCCACCGCTGTCACCGTCAGCGACGCCCCGTCAATCGTCACGTAGCCCTTGGCCACCAGGTACCGAAGCAGCGACGGTTGGCCCAGCTCAAACGACAGCCTCACCGAGTCCCCGTCCCCCACCCTCGACACAACCATCGCAGTCCCGTCCACGTGCGCCTGCACACATCAGCCACAGCACACCGCCACTTGCACCACACTCACCTGCACAAAGTGCCCCCCAAACCGTCCGCTCGCACTCATCGCCCTCTCCAGATTCACCTCCTCTCCCGCCCGCCTCTCCCCCAGATCCGTCCTCTCCAGCGTCTCGTTCGCAAGCCACACCGTGAACCACCCGCCCCTCTCCACCCTGTCGAACCCCGTCACCGTCAAACACGCCCCGTTCACCGCTATCGAGTCGCCGATGTGGCAGTCCCCAAGAATCGCCCCACAGTCCCCGATCGTCAGCGTGCACCCCCCCTCGTCGCGCTCAACCGTCAAGACAGTCCCGAGATGCTCGATCTGTGGGTCCTAGGTCATAATCCTACCACTTTACATTGTCAACGACGAACCAGGCCCGTGAACATTGTAGTCGCAATCGTAGTGCCTTTGCCAAACTGGTCAAAACAACGCGGAGGGGCTTTCAATGGAAAGTATAGAACCAAAGTTCAGCAAGCTCCAAGGAAATCAGCTTTTTTGTCAATCTGAAATTTTGTATATGCCTTCACTATTTCCAGCACATTTTTTCATTCATATTGCCCGTGCACGGCGTTTGTCATCTTATGCACATTGGGCCATGGAAACTGCAATTGGAATCCTTGGAAATGAAATTCACCAAAATCAGGCTGCATGTGCAAACATTGCTCAATGTGAAATCACATCTCTGTGACAACAAATCAAGCCACATTCCCTAAAATGCCGTGATGGTCGTGTTCTTTTACGAGCATGTCAGCATACACTTTGTGATGTGTCAGATGCTGAAGCAATAGCAATCATGAAGCTTTCGTAAGAAAGAGGATGGCCTAACTCAGTTCTGTGGCCAGCAGTATGACAATGGGCTTGTCTGGGGCTTCCAAATGGGCAGCTTGCATGTTCACTCTGGCAAGAATCTTGATCATTCAAAGACTTGTATTATCAAGGTATTTTGTTGACTTGAATGAATATGTTTGCCCTGAACTTGAACAAGTCCAATTTGACTTCCATCTCATTGCAGTCCTTTCTGTTTACTCACCAAACAGTCCTGCAAAACAGTTTGTGTCTCCAAGTACCATGGAGATGATCAATGTGAAACAGTTTTTTTTTGCCATTTTTCAAGAGACTACCTTCATAACTAACTAATCCTTCAACATCTTTCCCATTGGCAGGTACAACTCTGCCCACCAAGAAAGCTAAATTGATACCTTTGGAGTTGTGGGCAGCAGTTATACAGATAAGCAAGTCTCAACCACTGTACCAATGAGCAAAACTAACAACTCCTCAGAAACTTTGCTATGAAAGATTGAAAACCCACCCTGGCAGCATGGATGAATGAATGAATATCCATTTTATTTACTTCAAGACCTAATTTACATGTGAACAATTGTGTTCTAGGTTCCACAAAAGTCAGGGGGGTGGTAATTACAGACACATCCAACTAGGTTCTCTGGCCTGATCCTTTTTCAGCTGATGCCAGTTATGCCTCATAGCTACTTTACTACAATTTGACTTTGTCAGAGTTCATACTACTTCCCACCTGGAATCCCTAACCCATTCACCGCTAACATGCCTGCTCTCCCAATATCTAAACCCAGCTACACTCAGCATGGCTTGCAGGTGGTTGGTTGGTGTAGGACTTGGAAGCCTGATTGGCACAGCTCATGCCTCCCTCTAGCTGACCTTCCCACCAGTGGCTATCACAACTGAACCACTCCCCACACCCAGATGCTATCCTTCAGAGTACAGAACCCTAATTCAGTAATGAGTCAGCCAGCCAGGCAAGCCCACAGCCAGACTGATCAATGGGCCACTTGGTACTTTGGCAGCTGATCCATACTATTGACACCTATTCTTCATGCCTACCCATGCCATGACATGCTTGGTTAGTGAGTTTTAGCACTTGGTACAGTTCCCTCTCTCAAATCCGTCAAAACAGGGAAACCTCTCTTTTTCTGATTGGTCATGAGTGTGGTGGTCACCATGCCTCATTGTGTCACGTGCTGATCGGTCTGTTCCGGCCTGCACAACAAAAGCAGAGGTAGATAACCAAAATTAAAGCCTCCCTAGTCAGACACGTGCGGGCAGTGGTTTGAATAAGCCAGGTGCGGTGTCTGAATTGTTTTCTGCCAAAGGCTGCGTTACACACAGGAATTGAACTAACGACCCTGTGGTCCCACTCGGGAATAGTTGGCGTATCCCCTAAGGACGTGATGGTGCCTGTGAATTGTACTTTCAAGTCTCGTTCTCCTTATGTCATCCATCTTTTCTCATTGCTCTTTCAGTATTTGGTAGGTATTCAAAGTTCAGGCAAAGAATGCAGACCATCCTTTCCAAGTCTGGTCTAACATACCTGTAAAAGAAGCTTGCAAATACATCGCAACTTGCTGCAGAGAAGGCAGCAACATCACAAGGTATGCCATCACAAGATCTTCTTTGACCAATTTGGACTGATTGGCATGATTAAAAGCAACTTTATATTGAGTAGTTTAAACCACCATGTTTTTTTCATGCTCAACCCAGTTGATTCAGATCATGTGCCTTTCATAAGCTGTAACATCCCAATTTATTATCCACTTATTTTTAGAAGTTTACGCGGAACGTTGCCAAACTAGCCTTGCATCCTCGGAAAATACTCGTTCACAATCCTCCATACGTCCATCCATTCCCATGCCCCTCCTCCCTTATTTCCCTCCCCCTTGCCATCTCTTATCGCACCGCGCGGCGATTTTCGAGAGTATGGTGATAAGGAAAGTTTGATAAGGATGTATGTAAGATGGATGGATGGTTTCGACGCGTAGCAAGGCACCATGCCGAGAAAGAGTCTGTGCGCATTACGCCGCATCCAGGATACGTCCATCCATTCCCATGCCACTCCTCCCTTATTTCCCTCCCCCTTGCCACCGCGCGGGGATTCTCCACAGTATGGTGATAACGAAAGTTTGATAAGGATGATGGTTTCGACGCGTAGCAAGGCACAATGTGTCAGTGCGCATTACGCCATCACGCATTCAGCCAGAGTTCTCACTGCTGGAGGTAATCAACATTCATCCCGAACTGTTACGCCACACTCTCCCTTTCCGAGTTTTCCTATACCACAAGCGGGTCCATATTCACGTTTCTCGTCAGGCAGATTATGATGACCGCTGATATAATGACTATGGACACGGGCGGTATTATGGCAGCGGTGGTGGAAATGGTGGAAATGATGGAAATTCATACGGGGGTGGATATGGTGGCAATGGAGGCAATGGTGGTGGATACTATGCCGGGTGTCGGTGATTATACTTTGGAACGCAATTATTCATCCTTTGAGCCTTTGAATCGAAACTTCTTTTTTGCTCCTCGCTCTATAATATTTGATCTTGTATACCGGGTCCTTCTTCTGAGGGCGGTAATTGCACAAACGTTTCTTAGGATTCAGAGTATTTTTAGGTTCTCGAATAATTCACGTTTATTCATCCTTTGAACCCTTGAATCGAAACATCTTCTTGCTCATTCTATAATACTTTATCCGAGTCCTTTTGTGAACTTTGAAGGCGGTAATGGCACAAGACTTTCTGAGCACTGCAAACAAACTCGCCTGCAGGCAGTTGCAAGCTTATGTTTGGCAGCTGGTGGGAGTAAAAGCCTTTAATTGCGTTTTTCTAGCCCACGATTGAATCTCTGCATGACCGTAAGTCAAAGGATATACTGTGTTGACATGGCATATCTAACGCGAAGTTGAGTACAGTACAAAGGGAGACATAAGCGTACCTTACGCCACAATCCCCTTTTCTAATTCCAGGAGACATTCTCTCCTATACCAATTCAAGTGGGTTACTGCCCCACAACTTAACATTTGCTAGGAGGTCGTATTTACGACCCACTCCATGTCCGTCCGTTTAGAAAAGTATAAGAGGATGTGCAGAATTGGCATTGGGCTTCAGCATCTCCAGCTTCAGGAACATCAATCACACACACTGTTATTCTTACTCTACTCAGCTATGAAGTGCAGCATCTCGCTCTTCGCACTCGTTGCTAGCGTCACCCTCGTGCCTCCCTCAGCGGCTGCACCTACTACATCAGAATTTCATCCCACCCTTACTCAGGTTCGTACCGCACTGGTTCTTTGCACATCTAACATTCAACTGAACTTGTTGTAGAGGGGATACTATGATTCGTACTACAACCGCGGGTACTATAACAAAGGACGATATAATTACTGGGATAATGACGATGATTATGATTATCGCTATGGGCATGGATATAATGGCTATGGGCGTGGACGGTACTATGGCGGCGGTGGAGGTAATGGCGGGAATGGAGGTAATGGCGGAAACGGAGGCAATGGTGGGAATTCGTACGGGGGTGGACTTGGTGGTAATGGTGGAAACGGCGGAAACGGCGGGAATGGTGGTAATAGTGGTGGATACTGGTGGTGATTATAACTCGCAACCAGATGTGTATCGTCAAGTTGTTTAATGATTTGTAGTATTGCTACTTGAACGTTGAAAACAATTAAATGGCATGTCGATCGTTGCTCTTGAAATACGGCGCTCCTTTCATTGATATCCTGATTATATTCTCTTGGCATCAATTTGGTCGGAGCTGATGGGCCGGTAAAATGAATCTTATTAAAGCTCCATGCCTTTGTAAATTTGTCAAACCTTAACGGAAAAAATTCGTTGGTCGTCTTTCGGCCAAACCGCCGTCGCGCGGCGTTGCAGTATATTCGTTAACCAATCGAAGAAGACTTAAATTTGGTTATCATCCGTGACCCAATCTAAGCGACTTTGATACGAAGCAATTTTATCCTTAGTACGAGACTTGTTCACACCTGTCGTTGTGACACAGAATCTCTGTTCTTCCTGACTCCACATATCTTATTCTTATTCTTCCTGACCCAATTCTACATCCTAACATCCCATATGGGGGACGCGTCCAAAAGCCTTTAAATATGAGTAGAAAAGACAGATTGTGGCCGCCCAGCCATCTCATTTTTTCCCTTTGGCAACATGTCCGCTGCTTTCTCTTTCCTGACTACTCTTCTCCTTGCTTTGGCAGTTTCCGCCAATCCGGTCGTCGTGCGCGACTCTCTTGTGAAGTTACCCCTCGCCAGACGACTCAATGTCACCAGCGTCCATAATCTTATCCGCCATGACTTGGCTCGTGCCAAGCACCTTCGCGCCCGTACTGAGGCCAAGGTTGTTTCGCCCGGTGGCTTCTCATCTGATGCTATGGTCAAAGAGCCTGTCGACAACCAAGCCGTGTCCTACATCGCGTCTATTGGCGTCGGTAGCCCCGCTACAACGTGTAAGAGCGAAGCATCTTCAACCGCCGTATCCTCATTCTGTACATTGCGTAGATGAGCTCATCGTTGATACCGGAAGGTGAGTTCCTTTCTTGGTGAACAGGGCCACGATAAATTAACTCATACGCCTCACCAGCTCGAATACCTGGGTTGGTGCCGGAACTTCCTATAAGACTACCAGGACCAGTTCCGAGACATCCAACAGTGTGGTATGTGGGCTTTGTCTGATCCTCGACGTATTGCTTCTCATACCGTTTTTATTAGACCGTGAGTTATGGTTCTGGAATATTCACCGGTCAAATTTACCAGCCACGGGATTGTAATCTCAATCAATTAACCATCTATTAGGCACCGAGTATACTGATCAAGTCACCATTGCTTCTGGCCTCGTTATTCCCAGTCAGTCCATCGGTGTCGCGTCGGCTGTACGTGCTTTCAATGTTACCACTACTAATTGTGTCCTTACCTGTGTCCCAGTCCATCGGTTTTGATGGAAGTGACGGTATTCTCGGGTAACACATACTTTCTGCGTATACATGTGGCGTACTTGTTTAATATGTCTTTTGTCACAGTATTGGCCCCGTCGACTTGACCCTGGGTAAGTGAGGCCGTACTACTTGAGGAACCAAGCCCGATAGTATAACATCACAGGTACACTCTCTCCCGATTTCTCCTCCCTCATCCCGACTGTCACAGACAACGCTTTCTCTGAGGGCCTTATCTCTGCCAATCAAATTGGGGTCTCCTTCGAGCCCACCGATTCAGAGGAGATCTTGAACGGAGAGATATCTTGGGGTGGTGTTGACACCTCCAAGTTCACTGGCACCATAACCTATGCGTGAGTCGTTTGAAATTTCAATAACAGTCAATTTTTCATTCTATTGTCATAAAGACCTCTCACTACCACCACCCCTGCAAGATTATACTGGGGTATCAACCAGAGCATTCGTTACGGCACTTCGACCTCCATCCTCTCGTCCACTGCTGGCATCGTTGACACCGGTAAGGTCCAGCCGCCAAAAAGGAAGCTACCTCATACTGAGTCGCGCATAGGAACAACCCTTCTCTACATTGCGACCGATGCCTACAACCGTTACCGCAGCGCTACTGGTGCAGTTGTGGATAGCACGACTGGTCTGCTCCGCATCACCTCCTCACAATTCTCCAACCTTGAATCCCTCTTCTTCACCATCAACGGAGTAAGTGAATCATTTCATTGTGACAATGAAGTAATTCTAATAATACCTCTTGTTCAGGCCACCTTCGAGTTCACTGCTAATGCTCAGCTATGGCCTCGTTCGCTCAACACTGCCCTTGGTGGATCAGCTAGCAGCATCTATCTGATTGTTGCTGACATGGGGGCGAACACTGGCTCTGGCTTGGACTTCATCAATGGTTATGCATTCCTCGAACGCTTCTATACTGTCTTTGACACTGACAACAAGAGGATCGGTTTCGCTACCACTCCGTTTACCACAGCCACCACCAATTGAAGACATATATCTGGTTTTCTTGATCATAAGTGTCATGGTCAATGCGAGGCATACCAACTGTGCTTGTAATACAATAGAAAAAATCAAAGTTGTTCGTAATCCATGTCAGATGACAGAGAATACCTTATATGAGCATGGTAATTTTCATCCACGAATATCTTGATTTTGCGTACAACCAAGCTGAGCTTCTATGACAATGTTGATTCTTGGATTCAACAGCTAGGCCCCACAAGACTGTTCAATTGATCTCTTGTATGTGCATTGACATTCCTACGTGACAACTTGGTCCGTCAGCTGGGTGGTCACCTGAGTCCGTACGAACGATACAATGATTTCCTGGCAAGATAAGCATCCGTCTGGTGCTATGCAGACGATTGGCTGCAATTAGGAGTATACAACAGTGGTCGGAAGCGGGCGGAGTTAGAAATCGAACGAAATTTCTTGACTACAAATGAGCACCAAGAACGGGAAACCAACAACTGGTATTCCAAGAAACCCGATAGGAAATCGGACGTTAGCCCAGTCCTATGCATGTGAGATGCTCAGAGCTCTTACTTCCAAGCTTATCAGTCGAATCATTCTGACCAGACATCTAGCTCTTCCAGCACGTACTCGCCTCTACTTTTCTCTCGGCGTTTGCGCCATAGCATTCGCCGGCATGGTAGTTTCTGACAAGCTCGAAGAAGTTTTTCCCGCAAAATCCACTCAGAAACAATAATCGGATCCAATGGTGATGCATGATGTCGGAAATGTAGGATATAGACTGTATGTGCGTATGCTTAAGGAGATATTCTATTCTACAAGTGTGGTATATACTGATGTGCATTATAGTGATCGTGTGTGAATAGTGATGTTGAGCGTGCCTCTGACCTATGTGTAAGATGCTGTACATACGTATGGTGATTGAGGACTCTTGCTTGGTCGTCGCACAAGTGGCTCGAGTGGGTGACGGTCGATCTCTGGCACGTACATTGGCTGTGGCGATGGTATCCGGCCTGTTGGGAGCGGATGAAGATTTGGCAAATAATCGGGCGCCTGTCCCGTCCCCCCACGGATTCGCCCTGCTCCAGATCCAATACCTGCTGCATTGGCGGTGAGATTATCCATACTCCCCGTCGTGGTATACCGGTCCTCATTCGGAATGGGGATCTTGTATTCCCAGCTGCGTTTCTCCCAGTCTGGCACCATGTCCTCCCTCTCCTGTCCATATCGACGCCGACAGATGACTGCGCGCAGAAAGCCCCACCACGCGTCAAAGAAGACGATTGCGAGCGTCGAAACCCCAATGAACGTGATGCAGATCACAACAAGCCCGATGATCTTCCATTGCTTAGCGTCACTATGTGGTACTATTTCGGCGTCAGTCGGTGTACCTGGTGGCGAGAAGGCAGTCACAGCTGGTGCTGCTGTGGAGGATGATGAGGTCATATGAGGTGGCTCGCTCGTTGGCGTTGGTGTAGCTTGTGTCTGCTTGGTAGTGTGAGTGGTCGTCGAAGAGGTTGTGCTTGCCGTAGATGGAGTGGATTGTGACTGGGACCCAGTGCGTGAAAGAAAAGGGTCGTCAAAGAGCCCGCTGTATGGCATTGTGGTCGGTTCGTGTCCAGGGAAGGTCTCGTAGCCATAGCCTGCAGAGGTGCCATAGAAGATGTCGTCGTCTAAGATGTCAATGAGCTCAGGTGGAGCGGGTTGGCGTGCATTGAGTGGATGAGACTGGGCATGGACAATTAAACAAAAATTCAGGAGAACAAGTGTGAAAGATGAGAAGCGCGGCATGGCGAAGTTCAAGCGTCGACGTGCCAGAGCGCGCCAACTTGGATTCAAGTCTATCGCGATCACGTGGAGAATGCGCTACTGTTTATCTACAATCGAAGCCAGAAGCGACCAATCGGCACTCTGTCGACACATCTCTCTAAAGGGGCCACCTGGTATCCTTATCAACTCTCTCGGTGGCCCCAACTCCACAATATTTCCGGTGTCCAGCACAATTATCCTGTCATAGTCCATGATTGTTTTCAGTCGATGAGCGATTGTAATGACAATGGCGCCTTTGAACTCTTCCCTGATGGTACGTTGAATCTGTGAAAATGAATTAGCCATGATCAACTGACGCGTTAGGCATGTATACCATGTCATCTAGATTGGTGTCAATCTGGGAGGTAGCCTCATCCATAATGATGATGTTCGTTCTCCTTAGAATCGCACGCGCGATGGACAAAAGCTGTTTCTCGCCTGCACTCAACGAATTCGGGCTGATGGATAGGTCCAATAGCGTCGTCTGACCCATAGATGGTTTATGGTCGAAAAGAAATGACAATTGGCATCTTTCAAGAACCTCAAGGCACTCGGTATCGCTGTGTTCGTCGAGAGGATCAAGGTTACTTTTGATCGTCCCAGAGAAGAGAGCGACGTCTTGAGAAATGATGGTCTACAAAATCATTGAGCAAATATCGCACTACTGCAAAAAAAAACTTACGAGGCGAGTTCTCAAATCCTCAAGACCTATCGTGGTAATGTCAATGCCATCAATGCTGAGGGTGCATTAGACGGCATCAAGGAGTACACAAAACAAGGCTCACTAGATGCTCCCACCAGCTGGTTCAATCATACGAAGGAGTGACAAAGCTAAAGTGGATTTGCCTAGTGAAAGGATGTCATCATCAACATCCTTGACGAGATCAAACTAGCTACCGACCTGAACCAGTTCGACCAACCTGTATGCAGAACATTTTCAGCATCATCCAAAAGAGAAAAAATCATGACATACAACGCCAATCCTCTCACCGGGTTTGATGGTGAGTGATATTTCGGTGAGCACCGGTGGAAGATGAGGGGCATATCGCACTACCAGATTCTCAACCCTTAAGTCTCCCGAATTGGATGGCCAATACGCTGGAGGGCGATTTTTATCTATGATGGCCGGAGCTTCCTGAGGGACGTCAAGGTACTCTACAACACGTTCCACGCTATTGAAATCTAATTCTAATTAGGCCATAACCCTATTCTACGTGAGCTCCGAGTCAGTGCTATCAAAAGTCTTATAGACGTACTTGACGAGTTGACGACTGGCTTCTGCAAAGATTCCAGCTTGCACTATGACAATAGCTGTTGACCCGTTTGTCACCTCTGACCATAGAGCGAATATCGTTGCAGTGAAGACGACGACCGATCCGAGGCCTGGACTATATGATGAGTGTAGTTTGATAAGCGTGAAGTTATCACAGACAGTCGTATCTCCAACGAAGCCAGGCATTCACAAGCCACTATGCAACCTAAGCATTATGCTGGTGGACTGAAGGGAAAAGCTCACATAAGCGTGGTCAAAAGATTGACACTTGTCGATCTGTAACGCTGTTATTCCGACGACACATACGAATGATGAGTGTAGCAGACCCTTCCATAGAACTGATCCTGATATCGTTGCTCCATTCCGAATGCACGAATGTGAGAGATCCCTCTCAATAATTCATCGTAACCTGCGAAAGTTGGCGACAGCGAGATCGACTCTAGTCTCCTTAGATCGCGCGATGCTTGGATATATGGCGGCGCAAGACGTATGTACAGCCATGCAATGAACAGGGCGAAGGGTGCAAAAGACGGGATGACGACTAGTATCGCAATGAAAGACGCCAGGAAGTTCAAGATTCCAGAAACACAAGCTCTGGCCGAGTTCATGAGTTGCTGGTCAATCGTATTGATATCCGTCGTGAAACGATTAAGAATACGACCGATGGGAGTGATGTCAAAGAAACGCGCAGGGGCACGGATTAGTCGCTTAAGAAGTGCTATGAACAATGACCGCGAGGCTTGAAGGCTAGCATAGTACCCGAGACTGATGTAGAAGAGGACGGACAATGCACCCATGAATGTGATGTAGAAATAGACCATTAGCCATGGCTTCACGTTAGTGTCGGGAGAGGGGAAATCCGACCATGGGTACGAAAATGCCAGAGCAGAGGTAACAGTGCTCTCTGACTGATAAGCCTCGCCCCATTGAGCAAGGAAAACCTATAAATTAGATCGTCAAGATGGCATTTGACTAAATTCGATGGATAACCGACTTGAGTTGCTATATTGATGAACCGGATAAAAAGCATCAACGCAATAGTAAACATCCAAGGCCATATCCCAGCGGCGCGAACATAAGTTAGATAGGTACTCATTAGGACACGACCTTCAGCTTTTCCTTCGACTTCAATCAACTTTCCGCTCCCAGTCTCAGTCCGCTGTCGTTGTGAAGATTCAGCCACCGGATTCCTGGTGGGTTCCTCGTCATCGACTTCATCCGCCACATCTGTGGGATTATCTTCTTGTTGAATGACAGTCTCGAGCAAATCCTGATCTCTCAAGTCTTGAATAGAACCTTGTACCGATACCTTACCTTGGGAAAGTTCGATGAGATAAGAGGCCGCAGGAAGACAGAGATTAATATGATGGGTAACTAGTATGATAGTGCGATCACGAGCTAGGGGACTGGCAAGACAGTTGTTTAACAGGTGTTGAGCAGTATGCATGTCCACAGCAGCTAGGCTGGAGGAGACTCGGTAAGTGCTAGAATGTGATAGTATGAGGCTCACGGATCATCGAGAAGTATGCACTGCCAGAAAAATCAGTTGGACAGGACATAGGGATTAGCTGGATATAAATTTACTTCTGCAGTAGAATACATGGCACGAGCAAGGGAAACCCGTGCCCTCTGCCCTCCAGATAATGTGATACCCTTTTCTCCGATTTCTGGACAGCCAGGAACAGACGTGAACCAATTTTCCGCCGGTATATAGGGCGATGAAACTGACCAGTCTGATCTCCAGCTTCCAGCACCTGCAAATCCTCTACTAGCGCACATGCCTCAAGAACTGCTTGGTAACGAGCCACATCAAAACCATATGCTGCACCGTAGATGATATTGTCTCGGATAGTTGCATGTTCGAGCCCTGCGATCAAGACTTAACTACAGAACAGACGAGCAGACGAGATGATTTCAACATGAGTTCTGTCCACAATAAGCCACTCTATGATCCAATTTGTTCAGCATGATGCTCCCGGAAGTACATGTCATCTCTAGACACTAATGAGTTCGCAAGCGTATCAACTGTCTGTACTTACCTCCGAGCATCGAAAGCAGTAAAGCACTTTTGCCGGACCCCGTGGGGCCACTGATAAGAGTCAACTTTCCTTTAGGGAATGTGATATTCAAAGGTCCGAGCTTGAAACAATGGAGAGGTAGAACGGATTTGGGCATGGATGGCCATTCGAAAGTTGCATTCAAAAAGCCGATCTCAGCTTTTGGAGCATCGGCGGTAGCCGATAATGATGAAGCCCACTTGGGAACCTCCCTTTCGTCAAGGAAACCTTCAATGCGCTGCATAGAGACATAGGCTGCCGAAGAAAATTAGCCATGCCAGTGAGTGTGCATTGGATTTGAAAGTCTAGTTCACCATGCAACAGAGCGAAGATCTGCTCAGGAAGAGCTGTCATTGGTTCTTGAAGTTGGGTGAACAAGGCGATTGACGTAAACGCTTTTGAGACCGTAAGGCGCTCCTGTGCAATAAAAGTGTAACAAAAGAATGAAGTAAGAGCTGTCGCCGAAGGCATCCACGTCCTATGTACATATGAACGTCAGGTAACCATTCCTCGGGCGAAAGGGGGTTGCATGTACCATAAGAAGGAAATGAGAGTATCCACAATGTTCTGTTTTAAACGCCAATGCAATTCGTCCTCTCTGGAGTTTTCTGCCTTTCCTGCCCAGTGGAATTCTAAAAAGTATAGATATTTTAATGAAGGGATCAGCCTGAAAAGTACGATGACCCACCCCAACCATAGAACTTTAAGAATCGGATGTTTTGGAACAACTCATTCACAATGTTCATTCTGAAGTCCCTCGCCTTCCACGACGATCTCGTCACCTATGACCAAAGTGCATGATCAGTATGTAGTGCAGCGTCAGCACATATATATCTGAAAGCGCACCGAGATATTAAAGGTTGCAAGAGGATAATTGAGGGCGTAAGTAATGGTGATTACTCCCACTCCTGAAAGAGCGCTCCACCCAAGAACTCTGAAGAAGGAATGTCATGAGAGGCGTTCTGACCAATTCTTGAGAGTACCTACTGATACAAAAACACCAATGCAATTATAAGACGGACTGGTGAAGTAAACACTCCTGAAAAGTTCCAAAACCTCTGTGCGACGGTATACGTGTCTCCTCTTGAGAGATGGCGTCAGGAGATGGTGCTCGAATATATACTTGAAACTGACTGCATGAGATTTATGATCTTCCCAAGATCAGCGCTCTTATTGTCCTCCTCGTCCTGATCAACATGACCACTAAGATCCTGACGTCTCAACGACTTGTAGTGTATGGCACAGAACAGCTGGCCGCGAGTGCGCTCGTAACATCGACGCGTGTGCCATACTTGTAATATGTCCATTTGAGCTTGTGAGAGGTGTGTCAAAAAGGTCATGAGAGTCCAGAAATAAGCGGTTATTCTTGCTTCACGATCGTCCGTGGCAAGTGCTGCCAAAATTTCCTTCAACGCGTACGAAGGCACAAAACCTTCGCCAAAAGCAACATAAGCGTGATAGTGTATAGATCAACTACTAACTTACCAACACAAGCTTTCCAAAGCTCGAAAAGGACGTCGAGGATCAAATCCAAGGAGTTAGAGACAAGAAGAAAGCGGAGCAGCGAATGAGTAGGATACCTGTCATTGAGAAGGTCAACATAGAAATACCATGGACCACATACTTACAGAGACCTATATTCCAAGCATTTGCTAAAGATATTCTTGTGCTGAAAGTACGGGGACAAAGTCCACACGTCAGGCTCGTTGAGAGTTCGCTTCATTGCAAGATCAAAGATGGGTTCCACAAATGAAAAGTTGCACCATGACCAGAAAGTTGTATAGTCTTCAGGACATGTAAGAGTCACAGAGGGCACCTTCGGTAAATGATGTTAACGTTACGAAGATGCATCGAGGGTGCATGCCAAGGCAGTACACACGTCTTTAGATCCCGCGATATTGTGTGCGACCTTCACAGCTTGCAAAGGGAGCGTTCCTGCGATCCAGTCGAAGATTCCCGGAACAAGCATACCAACCACATTATATGCCACCGTACTGCTCAACTCGTGGGGTTTCATGAGATCAAAACCGAATTCCACGAGACAGAATAGGATATGGCTTGCGGCAAAAGCAATAAAGAGCAGAGGGGCCGTGATAGGAGGCCTCATGGCAGTCACGAAACACACATAGGCCTGTAACAGAAGCGTGAATAATAATAAGTTACGTATTCATTCGAGAGGAATATACCCAGGAGACGAAGGCTGACAGAGCCCTGAAGACATACTCTATGTCATTCACGACGAGACCGTATACAGTACATCCAATCCATCCAGCCGAGGCAAGGAGGGCGAGGATACTCAGAGTTCGAGTTCTTTCGATCAAAGTCCTTGCTTCAGTTGGACACTTCGAATCCATGACTTCCTCAGGCGAGAGGAAGCTGCGAAATGGGGCACAGAGTGCATTCAAGACTCTTTTGACGGGTTTTGGGAATGGTCCGGTTCTGACTATTGCAGTCAAAACGGCAGAAAGGATGAAGCTAGTGGGTATGATCGTGCCAAGAACGAGGTCGCGGCATTCAAGAGATGTCCATGGTATGACCTATTAATCGGAATCAGTCGAGCTGTGAAGACAAAGAGAAATCACCCATACATAATGTGCGCCCGGCTCAACCATAGTATGACGTCTACATATAACGAAACCACGTAGACAAACATGCAGCAAGCAACACACTTTGTTGAGAACTCAAGCCACAAGGCCTCAAACCCCAGGACTAGAGCAGCAGTAGCGATGCGTATTGAGGATACAGATATGATTGAGGATGGAGAACATGAGATTGCATCTAATACTAGTACATGTATCACTCTCTTCACATGTACATCGACAAGTCAAATAGTATTGGATAGCAAGGCCCAAAAATATAGATATGGTAGGTTCGCCTATTACATATCATTCCGATGTGATCAACGTGGAGACCTGCAGAAAGATTGAATGAGGAGCTGTTGTCACGGTAAAATGACGAACAAAACAAGTGGTCAGAAGAAACCGGTATTAGAGCTCATAGCAGTACAGCAATCGTATAATAGGGAACCAAACGGTCATCATAGACAAGAAATAAAAAAAGCTTTTGAAGGATAGACTCACAGAGAATATTGCAAGCAAATATCGAGCTCCGAGTCGATGTTGTATTTGTCACTTTGTGGCCATCGTGACTGTAACTATCACGGCTGGGTGACAGTGATATCACTTCGGATGCATTTGTCAGTCATCCTTCATTAAATAAGTTACTCTAGTCCACCCTCCACAGTCCATTACCTCGCCCGTACATCCTTCTACAATGGCTTCGAGAGAACCGATGTGGTATTGTCACCAGGTCTGTATGCTTTGGTCTTCCGATACCCTCTAAAAAGATGACTCCATCTTGTCCTAGTGCGATGCAGAAATGCGACCTCTTATGGTGGGACATGGCGTCTACTACCATTGTTTTCGATCTCATCGAAATTAGATGCCTCATCCTGTCTGTGCTTCCTGTCGAGGAGATTTCGTTGAGAAGGTTGGTCCAAGTCTCGATGCACGGAGTCTCTTATGCTCAATCATACGTAGATGGAGGATCCTAATGATGATCCACGAGGGTTTGCGCACGGCCATGGCAATCATGACAGAGAAGATCTTCCACCTGGTGTTGAAACCATTCTATGTGTGTACATGATAGTTTCTATACTGGTCACCCCACTCACTTTGGCCACATAGTCGGCCTGCAACAAATATTAGATCGTGGAATAGCAGAACAACGTCCCTCGTCTCCTATTGCTTCATCAAGAAACGGAAATTTCGTACGTGTGATACCAATTCTGTTAGCATCGTGTCCAGTCATATCCGCAATAGGGCAACTCGTTTTCAATCCAGTACCGCACGGGAGGCTCTGGACCACGTCAGACACCAGATGGATTTGGTCCCGATCGACCACCAACAATGTTAGAGTGAGAATGGCCATACTTCTGCAAAGTCGATTATCAATCACCTTATAGATTTCTTGGCGGTCCTAATCGTGCTACCACTGGTGGTACCATCACAGGGCCGCTAATGGCCCAGTATTTGATGACTTTGCTCGGCCAACGGCCTGGAGATGATGTTTTCGGACGCATGGGATTTGGTGATCCCGCCATGTCCGGCAGGATGGGAGATTATGTTTTCAGTCAGGAAGGTATAGTCCACACACATGGTCGTCTGTTCACGCGTTTCTCACACCCTAATAGCTCTGGATCAGATTATCACTCAGCTGATGAATGAATCCAATGCACATAGACCAGTTCCAGCGTCTGAGGACGTTATATCAAAACTTCCACGAGAAGAACTCGATCCGAAATGTATGATCCGATTATGCTGGAAGTCGAACAAGCTCACATTTTCTTCTTAGCTGTCATGTTGGAGAAGGATTGTGCCGTTTGTAAAGAACAATTTAAGCTGAATACGGAGGACCCGGCCGAACAGTCTGTAATAACGCTACCATGTAAACATCCCTTCCACGAGCCTTGCATTCTTCCCTGGCTTAAGTCCAGTGGTACTTGTCCTGTGTGCAGGTGCGGTTAAATTAGGGCAAGATGATGCAAGCTTACGCCAATACATAGATACGCGCTCGTGCCGCAACCGGAACATCAGCCTTCATCTCCAGCTTTGGATTCAAATTTGCGTCGTAACCGATCTGCAAGTTCTTCCTCAAGTCAAGTCAGCTCTCCTAGGCAAGAACATGATTCTATCGGTATTTGGCAGTCTTTCCTCGGCGGGTTCGGACGACCAAGGTCATCAGCACATACTCGTTCAAATTCTGACCCTACCACCCAATCGCGGGGCAACAGGGACAATCATTTGCCAGGTAGCTGGGAGGATGATCTTGACTGATTGTGTATCTGGCCCACATCCTTTGGACACTTGTAGACTTTATAAGGACCGGAAGTGTTTTTGTATTTATATCGGTACAAAATTTTATACTTAGTAATACGGTCAATTTGATGTTGCTGTCGTGAATTGGGTCGTGGCGAAACCGACTTGCTTGTTGCTAGTGTCGAAGACGGAATAGAAACGTTCAAGGAAGGCGAAACCATTGACGAAATCAAAACCTTCGCCGGAAGGTGTTCCAAGGTTTCCGACTATAAGATAGACATTGTTGGTGGTGCCTCCAATAGCCGTATTGAGGGTACGAGGCCATGCTTGCGCATTGGCAGTGAACTCAAATGTTACCTGACAGACGACTTGAGGCCTCACACTTGGGTAGAGTAGACAAATATGAACTTACGCCATTGATTACGAAGAAGAGACTTTGTATATTTGCAAACTGAGCCGAGGTGAGACGCAGTAAACCTGTGATATTGTCCTCTACAGCTCCAGTTGCAGATAGATACCGAGCAAAGGCATCAGAGGCGAGCAGGAGCAACGTCGTTCCTAAAATAAATCTGTTAGACCCCGCGCCTTATAACGAAAGTCAGCTTGACCTGTGTCGACGATTCCGGAGTTTTCCGTCAAGATAGTTGTCCCAGTACCGTAATGTATACTCTGGCTGATTCCCCAGAACTCACTTGCAGGTGGGGTAGTCGTGATAGGGCTGTAAAATATTAATCAGAATCCTATTCTAAAACCTATCACCTACGCGAAGGATATGGCGCCCGTGAACTTGGAAGTATCCACACCACCTGGACAACGATACGTCAGAAGACGATTCGAACTAAGTAACTGGTGTACCCCAAGTTATCTCTCCATTAAGTGCCTCCACGGAAGTTGTGGGTTCAAACGAAATACCAAGCAGATTAGAAGTGATGAGTCCATCATTGAAGGCGTTATCAGTAACAGTTGGAATGATAGTATTAATTGCGGGCGAGAGAGTTCCTGTAGCACGAGTATTAAAAAGCAGTCAATATGAGTTGCATTCCGCACCTAGCGTGAGGTCATCTGGCCCAATCCTAGCGCGATCGGTTAGCACTATCCAGAGCAATATTGAAGATAGGCATTTACCCGATAATACCATCGGTTCCTTCAAAGCCTGACGACTAAACGAGGTGTTGTTCGCTAGAATGCAGGGTAAGACACAGTAGAATGACTTACCCTTGACGCAACGCCGATCGATTGTTCGGGGATGACCAGACCATTCGCAATGGTTACAGTGTCGGTAAACTCAGTACCTGGTTTGTGGTACGTGGAATCAGTAAATGACTATGACTCATCGAAAGATGCTGACCGGAGAAGGACCCTGAACCATACGTAACAGACTACAGTAGTCGACGAATAAGAACACGTTAAATGAACTTGTTCAACATACCACACGGTTGTTAGTCTGGACACTGGTGCCTGTCCTGACATACGCCCTTGTAGCCCCAACCCATGTGTTCGAGCTGGTAATTCAGGTAAAGACGCAGCAGGTAGCATGGTACGGAAATCTGACCTTCCAGTGTCTACGAGGAGGTCATCTATACGACAGAATCAAATTTTAGAACAGGTTGAAGGTATTCTATTGCCTACACGTTGTTGCTGGGCTACCCACTCCGACGGCCGCAATATATGTCACCGCCTGGTTATCGACTAGCTCGTTAACGTCTGCCCGAGTATCAAACGCGGATGCTCCGCTGAGCTTGGCTTCGGCGCGTGCACGCAGAAACTTGGCTCGAGCCACGTCGTGTCGTAGCAGATTATGAACACTCGTGACATTCAGACGTCTGGTGAGCGGTAATTTGACCTGGGACTCGCGGACGACAATTGGGTTCGCAGAGACCGTCAAAACGAGAAGTAGCGTAGAAAGCAGGGAAGCAGGAAACATTGCGATTAGAGGTGTTGTGAATAGGATGCTAGAGCGTAGCCTGTCTTTATACTAAGACCATGTTCATATCGTGATAGTCGATATGTGTTTCTCACTGACAGACCAGTTGCACACGACAATCTGGTAGATAACGACAAAAGTTCACAGGGTAATCCAAATCTCGTGTCATTCGCAGAGCATATGAGGGAGGTAACAGATAGACCAGAGTTCTCCACACTCGAAGTCGAAATAACGCTTCCCATGAACGTCAGAAATAAATGGAAAGCTGACCAGAGAAGAACCGCTATCAGCGACATAGATTGCCAGTGCAACTCGGGTATCTTTTGACTCAGACTCACCTGTCGTTCATTATCAATCAGCTGGTTAAATTTGGATAGACACACAGTCACTGCGGCATTGTAAACACATGGTTCAAGACACAAGTGAATGAGTTCTTTGAGAAGAGGATTACCACAATATTCGTTCCCTCTGTGAGGACAGGCTATGTCTAATCTTTTATGGCGGAAAGCGCACGAGACCACCTCAGACTTCTCAAGTTTCGCCAGTTTTGCTTGATCGCGATGGTCCTGAAGTCGAGAAAAACTCTACCGCATGATGCACATAGGCTACCAGTTGAAAAAAGCATTGTCTCACACAGCACACGAGCTCCAAATTCGCCTATACACACATAACTGGAAGGACTTCGGAAAAAGTATGAACAATTGTCGATCAGCAACCTGATGCAGGTATACCGATGTACTAGGATCGCAGCTCCTATTATGATAGGGATTGAAGATAGAGTTCCAAGGTTTTACAATGATAGATTGTGGTCACGGTTCAGCAAGTTCTGCGCATCTTAAGTGACAGATCTTTTTCAACGGCCAAATCTAGCAGTCTGCCAACTTTTCTAGAGGACAACAGACGTTCCAGAAAAATCAACTTGTATGGTTGTAGAACCAAGAGTAGGCCCAACACCTGACAGCCAAGCATGTGGAGATGAAGTAGTGCTCAGTGATAAAGGGTGATAAGGAGTCGAGCCTGGGAGAATCAAGCTCGACGCGTTTATTTATTTAATTATATTTGTAGGGAATTCGGATGATTAGAGCTCAGCTGATTAGAAGCAAGAAGGCCATCTTGGGCCTTGGCTGCAACTTTCTCAAACTGAGTGCAGCTTATCGGACTCAGATCTTGCAACGTAAAGCCCTTCACGTCGTTCGTCGTCGGATGTTACTGCGGACAGTTATAGATTTCCGGAGTCCCGGACCCAGCTTAATATTGGCCCCGGTGGGTACTCAAAGAACGCTGATTCCGCAGTCTCCAGGCATCGAATGGACACTCTGGAACCCATGTGGTGATGTTAATTGACAATGAAAAGTTATTTTATTCGTTCGTACTTAATCTTAATGGGCCGAAGTTTTGTCTTTTTCCCAAGGTAAGTAAGTATTGCTTCTTCGGAAAACAAGGCAGCACATGATTTGGCAGCACATGATATGGTTGAGTCGGTAATTCCAAGTTACTGGATGACAGATGACAACATTGCGAAATTCCAAAAGTATGGTTTCTAAGAAGCGTACTCATAGGATTCTGTATCGACTGCATATATACTTTTCTTAGTCTGCCAATTCGGTGAAGCCTGCTATTCATTCATATCCGATCCCACACACGGTCATGCTACAATAGATTTACCCTTACACCTCTGTCACTGTACGTTCTCGTGCAACAGTAAGCAAAGGGCCATGCTGAGTGCTCACGAGTCAGTTCCTTGTCCATGCGTACGTCTAATTAGTTTGTCAGAACTGTGGTCAGATTCAGTCCTCCACAGTGCGCGACGGAACACTTCCAAGCAAGACACATGAGGATCATTGATTGGGAGCTATTGAGAGGTTACCTTGCAAAATCTTTCAAGTAGTGAATCCTTTGCGAAGTGCACATCTGCACAATGGTTTACGGCCCATGGCCAGATTCAAGCAAAGACAAAGGTCAATCCTTGCTTTTACCTATAAACTTCTTTAGTCACAGCCACTTCAAGTAGCTTGATTCCTTTTTGACAGTCTCGTGAAATCATGTAGGGAGCCTTCAACTTCTGTACACTTCAATAGAGTTGACTTGGGCATAATGGGATGGATATAAAGTAGAATATAGTGGATGCAGCTATCTGTCCAAGACGGAGAATCATAACAGTAAAGGAGTGTGACCAAAGAATGAGGCCATAGTTCATACAAGGCGCCGATCCACCTAGGCAAAACGTACTTTTTCCCCGGGACGCCCTTCCGAGAGAAGTACAACAGCCTGCCGCATGATGTCGTAAGCACAATGCCATTATGAATATCAAATGACTTACATATTTACCACTGATTTTCCAGCCCGGTTCAGTCTTGTCCAGAGTCTCTGCAATCAAATCTCCCTGGTCACCCAACCCAACTACGACATCGCTCTTGATCGTGCGCAGACTCGCGATCTTTGGTGCACCTGCCGAGCTCGCCATCGGACCAATTGCGAACTCAAACGGTGTACTGGCGGGTGCAGCACAATCGTACGTGAGTTTCCGGTGGTTGAGATCGCCTTTGAAGTACACTAGATCGGAACGCGATAGGTGCAAGAAGAGATCGGGGGCTTCACTATGCATTTCCCAGAAGGTGTAGCCTGTGCACCAGAATGGGTGCTGTTCGTATACCCATTTACCCTCTTTTTCATATTGCTGAGATTGACAACATCAGATGAGATGGCGTGGAATCATAATTGGATATATACCTTCCAGCGCTTACCCAGTCTTCGTAGAGATTCCAGCTCGGTATCGGTCGCTTTCGGGAACAATTGGCCGTAGCACATGGAATTAAGGAGCCATTCCCAGTCCTTTTTGGTGACATCGGAGACAAACCACGGGTAACGTTTTCCGTGAAAGCGAATCTGCGTCGCGAGACCACTTTGAAGAAGGAAATCCGCTATGAATGGTTGAGTGCGGCTTCGAATGCCGAAAGACTCATTCTCACCGTAGACACAGTCGCAATACAACTCAAAACCAGCATTATCAAGCACAAAGTCAATTCTTCCGCCTGTTTTCTCACGCAAATCTTTGACAGTCTCCCAGAGACGACTGAGGTGGTTGCCAAGAATATTCTTCTCAGTGGCAGCAAGGTGGTCACCTCCTGTAGATTGGAGTGATTTGATTTGTTCTTCGGTCATATTAATCAACAGGGACAAGTCGGTTGAGTTACCCCAGAGGCAGACTACCACTGAGGTTAGCAGGGTACTGACATGGCAAATGCAGACGACAAACCCTGAGTCAACTCCAAGAACATAAGGCGCTCGGCCTCAAGACGCTCTTCTGGAGAAAGCGCCTCTGAGAGTTTAAAGGGTTCGGCGAAACGCATAGATAGCTCAAAGACAGCGTCGGCGGAACGAGAGAACGTGTCGCACTAGGGTAACATTCGTGAGTGAGAGTTGTTGACTCGGAGTCTCTTGAACAAACCTTTTGCCTGTAAAAGACATCGTAGTCGCGCCAGTGTCGGCTAACACTGAATGCTTCATGCAGACGGCGATATTTATAGGCCTCGGCGAACAACCACGGTGCGTTCATAAAATCCTTCCCTGGTGGCTGCATCACGACGAGTGCTCACCAAGGACGCGGGAAGAGACGATACCTTGGAAGTACTTGGCGATTTCCTTGTTCCAAAGGGCGACGTCGGCCTCGTTATCGTCGATGATGGGCCTGAGTTTGGCGTTGCCACTGAGATCGGTCATGAGTTCGCCCATGCGCTCGATGGAGGCGACGAGGTCGACGATACGCTCCTCGGAGGATTCCTCGTTGAGAGTGCGGGTGGCATCCTCGATGGCCTTGCCGAGGATAGTGGGGAGCCTAGACTGCATGGTGGCATGTGCGAAGGAGTATTCGTGGTATCCGCGGTAGGCGGGCCAGGGGGGGTTGTTTGGGTCGACGCGGGTGGGAGTACGAGGCCAGGGCGCCTTGATGTCAGTCTTGGAGGGGAGATGTCCTAGAGACAAGGTGACGCGGGAGGGCGCGCCAGAGCGGACGATGCCTGTGCGGCCGTTTGAGTGGCCATTGGGCTGGGAATCTGCGCTGGGAGCCGGCATGGTGGACGGAGTCTGTCTCACTCCATTCCGTGATTATATACTTTCTTGATCATTTTTTTTTCTTTTATTTTTCTGCAACGAAGCCTGAGGCGCCCCACGCTGACGTCATCGTCATCTCCGCCTAGTGACCGTCGGCCCGCCAACCCAGTGTGGGTCCCATTTATCACTGTCTGGGCTTTACCTCTTGCTTCCATTCCATCATTCCATCTCCCTCAAAGTCTGCCGCCCCCAGCCAAATCAGCCGACTCCACGGAATATGTCACCCTCGTCCCGACTCGTTCATCACCTCTGGTGATCTGTCTGTTTTTCTTATTTAGGAAGGTGCCAGATTTCTCCGTTACCTCAGCCTACAAAACGCGTGGTCCGTAGATCCTTCTTGAATGGATCGTTGTTTCAAGTGATCTCAAATTTTTTAAGGTTAATACTCACGTATATTAACATAAAGCCGCCCTTGAGGGAATTAGACTTGTTATCTTGTTACATAACCAACCGAACCTGACGCGATCACGTGGAGCTCGCGTTTGCATCTTTCCCACGTGTAGTCACGGTAACGAACGCTAATTGTCAACCTCGCTGCGCCAACTTCTCCAAACGGCGGCTCCTGCAGCCATGTCCGTCTTTAATATTGGTATTAACGACGTCTCTGACCAAGAACGGGCATTCAAGGACAAGATTGCCAGCAAAGGTGTGTGCAGTCTTCACCACTTCGAGCAATGTCGCTTGACGGCTGTTTAGATGGACACATTACTGCCTTGAAGACTCAACTCTCCAGACAAGACGAGGAAATGCAGGAAATCAAGGACACTTACAATGAGAACCTGAGAAAAGTGCGTTACTTGACCATTTACATCTTGGACATTTGCTCACTGGTAACCAATCAAGTTGGCCAGCCAAACCAATCGAGTCGTCGAACTCGAGAACGAACTGAAAGCTCAATCAAACATGCTATCTAACGAGAAGCTGGCATTTCATAACGCAGATCAATCCCTTGTCGCTGCCCGCGCAACTATCAAACAACGAGAGCTTGATGCCAGGGAACTCGAAGTCAAGCTCGATCAATTGAGCCACTTATCTGACGAGCATAAAGCTCAAGCGGATAAGCTGGCCAAGGATAAAAGTATGTTAGAGGCTCGCGTCAGAGAGCTTCAAGCGGCCCTTCCCCAGACTGTTTTGCCGCCTATTACACCCCGTCACCGTCGCCCTGCCCGTTCTCGATCGAGGTCAGTTTCGCCCTCACGGGACAGGGTCCTCGCTCTTGAGCGGGAAATAAACGAATTGCGCTCAACTGTTCAACAAAAGGAGTCTGACGTCATGACTGCTAATGAAAAGACCTCGCGAGCACAGGAAGCACATATTCGCCTTGGGAACGAGAAGGTCGCTGCGGAGAAGAAGATGGAGAAGGAAATTGCAGAGCTCAAGGCGGCTTTGGAGGAAAAAGGAGACGAGATGCGAACACAATTGATGGATGCGGAGATATTCTATCAGAGAGAAAAGGAACTGGAAGAACGCATTGATGCCGACGAAGCAAGATATCAAGCGATCGTGAAGACACTTGAGGATGATATGGTCAAGGCCAGAGAAGAAATCAAGAAACTAGGGAAGAGCCTTGTTCAGGCGGAGAATAGGCATATTGAACTTGTCACGGATAAAGAAGCGGCATTAAGGGAGTTAGAGATCGCTCGTCGGTATGTGTTAATAGAATCTCTATGGTCGAAAGCCTAGCTCACTTGTAAATTAAGGTTTGTATACGAAAAACCACCGAGCACCAACGGTAACGCCACACAGATTGATAACAACACAGCACTGACTATTGAACGACTTTTGGCTGCTACCACACGGCTGCGCGGCGAACGGGATGCTCTGGTAGCAGAACGGGACGACCTCCGTACCAGACTTGACTTCTTGCAGGCGGAATCAAAGTTCGAACTGGAAGCCCTGAATGCCAAGTTGACCTTACCATCGGCATCAGGTTCTCTCCAGAAATCCCCCGATGACACCGTCAACTTTCACGCTGAAATCGATTCGCTCAATGCCCTCCATCGTGCTTCTATCTCTGAGAAGAATCTCGAAATTCGTCGTCTGGGCTTTGCCGTGACTAGCTGTGGTGTTGTTGTTCAACATTTCGAATCGGAAGCAGAGACCCTTGCTCTCTGTGCGATCAATGCTAGTTCCTCTCGCGACGAGGCATTAGAGAAGCTGGCGAAGACTCGTACCGAGATGGGCGAGTTGCTCCATAAATTGCAACAAACGGAGCTAAACATGGAGCTAAACATGGAGCTAAACATGGATTTCCTCAAAGAGAACTCTCACAAAGTCGAGGAACTTCGCGTCCAACTACAAGCCAAAGATTCAGAACTCGAGCAGACAGTCGTTGCCATCAAGTCAGCGGAAGAAGCGCAAGAGTTTTACAAGAAACAATATGACGATGCCGAATCACAACGAAGCTCTTTAGCGCTCGAGATCACCAATCTCAAGAACGAGCTTTCAGTGGCCAAAGAGGAACTCAAGGCTGCCGAGAGCCGCTATACCGAGCTGCAGTCCCATCAATTTGATTCCATGTCAAAGACTGATAGGATGCGTATGCTGCAGAACGAGTTGATGGAGGAGCGGGGGCGCGGAGGACGGCGAGACGACCATATCAATATGCTTCAAAATGATATCAAACGTATGGAGACCACGCTTCTCCTTCAGGAGGACCGTCTCAATGAAATGACAACAGAGATCGATGCTTTGACTGCTGAGAAGAATGCGATGGTGGACGACTGTGCGGATGCGCGGGAAGCGAGGGATAACGCATTGGTGCACTTGGAGGAGATGGAGATGGCCATGGAGACACAAGCAGACAAAGGAGATCGGACAGTGGAAGCCCTTGTTGAGGTGTTGATCCAGACAGTAGGAAATGCCAGGGATAGGCTGAGGGTAGAAAGGGACCGGGTTAATCTTGCCAGTGAGGCTTTAGCAAGATTGAGACAAGACGGAGTAGCATTGATGATGACCCGAGAGATGAAGGCTGCAGAGGAGGCAAGACAATCTACGATTGCACTGGCAGTCTCGCAAGTTGGACTTGACAGGGCTCTGGGACATATTCAAACTCTTATGGCAGAGAACGATCAACTTCACCGTGAGGTTATCGCTCAACGGGATGATATGGATCGTGATTCCCAGCACAACGAAACTCTCGCTCAGCAGCTCAAGGTGCTTCAGGCGCAAGCTGCCGCCGCCGTACTGAGCCACTCCGAACAGACTGGTGAACTTCAACGTCGTATCGAAGATCTCGAACAGACCTTGTCCAACAATCAAGCGAGGCACGACGCAACAGTTGTAGAACTCGTTCAATCGAAGGAACAGCTTTCGGCAACTTTGCAAGAGGCACAGCGCTCTCTCGCTGAAAATAACTCTGATGAAGAAATGAATCGTCTTCAAGAACAGTATGCGGCGCAACTTGCGGAAGCTCGTATCCATATATCGGAATCTGAAAGGGCATTGGAAGAGCTACATGCTTCTCATGCAACGACGACAGAGGAGCTCCAACAGGCGTTGGAGGATGCCAAGAGTTTGCGTGAGCAGTTGGATCTGGGAGTGGCTCAGAGTATCCAGGATGTAGCTGCCCACGAAGATGCCACTATTCAAAAGGAGGAGGTGTCGCGCTTGCGGGCCGACGTAGCAAGTGCCCGATCGAAACAAGAAGCAGCGGAGGCTACTCTAGAGGACCTGAAGAATTCCTTTAATTCTCTTACAACGGAACTCGATTCAATCAAGGCACAGCATGAGGAAAGCCTTACTCAATCTGCTGAAGAACACGCCTCAATTCAACGAGATTTGCAAGGCAAGCTTGATGACCTTCAAACTCGACTGGAAGAACGATCTCACGAACTCGACAATGCCGTGCAAGAAAGGCTTCAAGCCAATTGCAAGCTTGAGGAGGAAGTGAATAATCGGAGTATGGACAGAGAGCGCCATCAGAAGGAACTCGAGGTTGCCCATTCACAACGCAAGGATGCCAAGTCTGCCCTCGCACAGTTGCAGGAGGAGATTGAGTCTACTCGAACTCAGCTGCAGCAGTCTGCGGAACAGATTGGCTTGTTACAAGACGATAAACTTTCTCTGCAGGAGGAGGTCACGACACTTGGAGCTGAGGTCCAAAAGTCCAATTCTCTGAAACGATATCTAGAAAGCCAAGTGAAAGAAAGGTGGGTCGGACAAATCAATTGTATTGCAACCTAGCCATCTTACCTTACTATAGCGAGGGAAAGGTTGCCTCCCACGTTGATGAACTCGAGCAGGTTCGGACAGATCTAGCTCGTGCTGAAAAGGCAGCAAATACCGCTGAAGTCAATCTTAGTCTGCAGGGGGCGCAACACAAACGAGAGATGTCAGAGCTGAATCGCCAGTTAGTTGCTCTTCAGGCGCAACCTAACCTTCAGAGTGCTCTTGCTGAGCTCGAGGAGCGCAATGACGAGATGGAAGAGTTACTTAGGAAGAAATGTGTTGAGATTGAGGAGAACGATGATCGTGCGCTCGAGTACGTCTTTTTATCGTTCTCGATGGTCATAGCTCATGATATATGGTCCATAAGGATGCTGAGGGAAAACAAGAAGCTAGCGAGCAAGGTCGAATCGTTGACTCGCAAAGTGCAAACTCTCCAAACAAAACTGGCAGCTGCGAAGGCGTCAATACTAGCATCCGTCGAAGCCCCTGCAAATACTACTCCCCAGCCCTCAGTACAGCCTTCAAGTCCTGTATCGAGAAATATCGGCGATCGGCCTCGCTCGGTCACGTTGACCAGTACCACTGCACCTTCTGTGTCAGCTGCTCCTCCTGTCCCTTCGGTATCGGCTTCCCTCTCCTCTGCCCCTTCACATGCTCCGTCTTCTGCTCCACGAAAACCTTCGCAGCGGGCCGTATCGGGGCCATCTTCGCTAGCTCGCCCCAAAACCCCGGAGCAGAACATTGTGCAACATCCTCCGGTTTTCAAAGCAAAAACGCCTGAACGAAAGACAGTATCGTCTCCTCCTTCTGAATCAGCGTCATCATCAAGCATTGGAAAGAAACGCCGCGCTCCTGACGACTTTGCGGCCTGCGAGACCCTAGCTCCCCAAGCCTTTACAACTGAATGTGTACCAAGTCAAGGGCTGAGCGAGAACACTACTACTACCCCGCATCGACGCCGGGTACTTAGCGGGCTGCAGTCTGGTTTTACGCCGGTACGAAATCGATCCCGGCCCATGATTTCTATGCCTTCACCAAAGCGATTGATGACGATGAAGACTGATGAACGGCCATCCCCAATTATAGCGGATGTGACAAACAGCCCAAAAGGTCAATCTTCAAAGACAAAGAGGAGCTGGTTGGGAAAGATTCGAGGTGCGTCGTCACAGGCCACGAATAAGCCTGCGGAGAGTAGACCCAGACTACTAGAACGAGAGACCTCGTGAAGCTTCGTGACTCGTTTGAAATGGACTATCATAGCTATCATGCATGCATATCTGTATTCCTAGGCATTATATTCGCAATTTGCTTTGAGTTCATCGCTTCATTTGGTTGTGAACAAGTTCGAGTCGCGAGCCGTATCAGTGTGAATCTCGTGACCCTTCCATTTCGGTCACGTTTCGGTGTCTTCCGTCAACGCGGCCAAAACGCGGCTTGGACGCGGGACTCACTGTCTCTGCTCTATTCCCCTCATGTTCCGACGACATAGCGATGCCATCTTCTTGGACCTCTCCGTTGACCTGCGAGATAAAGATGATTGGAAGATCGGGCCTCTTAGGACGATAGAATATCCTCAAAATATCACTGCTTTCGCAACTGAACCAATATCTGGGCTTCTCGCGATCGGTATGTCTACCTTTTGTTCCCATCCTATTATTTACAGCATCTGCGATTTCCAGGAACTGCGGGCGGCGTAATTTATTTGTTCGGTGGGCCAGGGGTTGAGACAAGATTAGTCACTCCCAATACGGTTGGGGTAAAGTTCCTCCAATTCGCACCCTCATCCTTTCAGCTAGTCTGTCTTGGTGAGTATACATGTAATGTATATCATGACATCTAATCTCAGTATGTTAGATGATACAAGTGTGTTACATATTTGGGACCTCGCAGCCATTGGTCGACCCAAGTTAGTAACATCGGCAAGATTCGACACAACAAAGTGAGGAATACATTCACTTGAAACCACATCCACTTATACTATCAGGACTGTAGCTCGTTGATGCTTTCTCCTTGCCATTCGCACGTTCGTTTCTCGACTCAAGGTTTGGGCGTACTTGAGGTTTATGCTGGTATTCTCAGGCTTTTCTTGCTCTCAACAACGGAGAAATAAGGACATATGACCTTGTTTGTCTACGCAAGTCTCCCTATAGCATGCCTAACATGTGGAAGCTTTACCAAGAAAAGCTACAAGCCAGTGGGATACACTGCGCGTTCAGCGCTGAATCGTAGGGCTTACAACTTTATTATTTGTACTGCTTCCTCAAGCCTCTCAAGTCAGACATCTGTAGATGCGCTTGCACATCCAAGGGACTTGAATCAGCTCTTTGTGGCATATGCAGGTCTGCCTATTATCTACTGACTTGGAAATTATCCATGGTTCATGGCTGAACAATAGGCGGCGTAGTCCTTACAGACCTTGTACGCCGAATCCAGAATGCATTGAATGGATGCTCAATATTGACAGACTGAACACGCAACCCTTCGAGCTTATGAACTCGTATTGCCACCTGGAGCGCCCGGTGGTTTTGGATATGGCAGTTATGTAAGGGCTTTCATAGACAGGAGCAGACGAATACCTAATTTTTTTCTCTTCTCTAGGATCTCCTAACGCATCGAAGACCCGAAGTAACAGCACTAACTATACATCCCGCCGGACACTTCTTCGCCGTTGGCTATGCGGATGGCTCGTTGGCATTCTGGGCTGTCGATGATGAGGACAAGCCTCTGCTTGTCCGGACACTTGATGAATTAGACGTAAATCTAGTTGACCAGGCCAGGCTAGACGAACAAATAAACCGACGAAACGAAGGAAAACCTACATCAACCCCTGAGCGAGAGCCTATTTTTAAACTTTCCTGGAGCGGTTTTCCAAATTCGTCAGACCCTAGAGGTGGAAAAACCACTCTTGCTATACTCGGTGGTCTGAATCTAGGAGATGCACCCGGTCTTACAATCATTCAATTTTCGGCTTTCAACCCGTCGGAGCCACCAGCATCAACATCTCCTAATTCTGGCCAGTCAGGCCTTCATCCTGTCATGCGTCAAGCAATGCGAAATTCTCTTGATGTCCTCGACTCTTATTTCTATTTCACGCAAGGCGTGATACAAGACTATCTACTGATACCTCGCAATAACCCTCACTATGCCGGCACTTTTGATCCCATTGCGATCCTTTTACTCACAGAAGGAGAAGGGACCACCCGAACAGTTGAAGCATTCCAATATCCACCCTCTGTGTTCTCTCCTGATATTCCTATTCCTGAGCGTCCCGCGCCAGCTATGACAGCCACAGTAGATCCATTGAGTGTTCTTGCCGATGATTTGGCCCATACATTGGAGGACTTGGAGGAAAGTAATGACCCTCGAAGACTCCTGACTCCGGCTGCGCTGTTCCATGGAAAGTCTGGTATTCTATGTGGCCAGTTGCTGAAGCTAGAAAGAGAGACTTATCAGACCTTGGCGGCTGGAAAAGTCGAAGATGGCTTGACATTGTCTTTGAATGGTGGGCAAGCCTGGGCTGACGAATTCAAAGCGAATGATCTCAAACTCGCTAAAGTATGTTCCGTTATGCGTTCGGTTGTCTCTTTTCAAACAGTTTGTCCAGTTCCAGCCTCATCGCGTTCTTGTTACATGGCATCGAGATCTATCTATATGTTTTGAAGACCTGAGTGCCCAGCTTCTCGTCGCACAACGTCCAACTCCTTTGCAGGCCAACTTTCCCAATACATTCTTCGATCTCGCAATAGACTTGCGGCCTGTACTTCTAGATCCGTTCGTGAATAGTCGAACGTCACCAGAACTCCTGGAGTATACTCGTATCAATTCGGTTCATTTCGCGACCGAGGCACTCGAGACGACCGTGGTTTTGACCACAGGAGAGATAATTCTGTATCGACTTTCTGGTCCTCGAAAACCCGGGACACAGAGAGCTGCCCGCGACAAGGAGCTAATTATATTGGAACACATCCCCAGCTACCGAAGTTTTTCGCCTTATCTCATGCTTTCTCCCGAGCTTGGTCCCGCGGAAGCTTGCGCGATATCCGACATCGGTACGGAGCCTCTTTAGGGCAATTTCTCGCAGATACGACGCTCACCTGATATATTAGGTTTCCTTGCTGTCGCATATTCCAACGCCTTAATCATTATTAACATGCGTGGTCCAGAAATAATTCTGCGGGATCTAGCAAATAAAAGTGTTAAAGGCAAGCATGTCGCAGGTCTTGTTCCCGCCCATCCCGATTCCGAAAGAGTGACTTCGATGCTTTGGTGCATCAGTCAGCTTGACAAAGGTAAGGAAATTCTCAGTTGCCAGATGTACCATTTTACATCATCAATCAGATCCCGAACCTCAGGTCCGTCTTGTTGTGACGAAGATGTCTGGGGCATATCAGATCTATACTCTTGTCCGATCAGACTCTTCCGCCAGTCCATGGAGTTGTCAAGGGCCAATTACAGCAGATGGCGGTGTTCAAAACGCCTTACCCCGTGGTACTTTTGTTTTCGATAGCAAGACAGGAGCTCAATTACCAGCCAACCACATCCATCTCGCCCGAGCTGCTTCTGGCGAGTCGAGAGCACCATCTGTATTGGCGATGGTTGGCGCAAAGGGTGCTCGGTGCTTTGCGAACATCAATGGAGACAGAATTGGCAAGACAGAATGGGGCCATAAGGTCGGCGAGGTGCTTGCAGCGCAGATTGTAGAAAAGCTAGGTTGGTCTTGCGGCTTCTTGTTCGTCTGAATGCTGATCAATGTACTAGGGTCTCGTGTTCTTGTGGTAACGACAAACAGACAGGATGCTCTGGTGTATTCTCTGCCTCAACTGGAACATATCATGACACTTAAAATGCCGGCCCTACCATCCTCGTAAGTTATTGTCCTCAAGCAGGGTTGCATCAATTCTGACATATAACCAGCTCTCTTTCCGTAGACGAGTCAGGCGATTTTGTAGCATGGAGCCCCCATCCTACGTCCATGACGATGGATCAAGCTACCTATGGCACTTTTTATGACATTCGACGAGCGTATGATCTTCCTGATATAGATCTTGCATGCACAAAACCTGTCGTTCCATCTGCACCACAGCCTGTGTCACTGGGACCAGCATCGATGTTCCAACAAGTCGGATCGTGGCTTCCGTTCAAACAGTCAATGAGCGGTGCGCAGCTGGATGAACTTCGTACGTCCTCGATTTTCGGCATCTTCCACTTGTCATTTGAGCTATCACATACAGTGGGTGGCCCAAACCGACCCGTACCTAAGCCAGAACAGTCCTCATCGCGCAACTTTTACAGTGCAGCTGAACTTTCAGCGGGCGCGTCCGAAGTTGCCGCGACGGCGGCGACAACACAGGTTAATCTATATAATCGCATTACATCTGTGTTGAGCGAACGCGGGTAAGTGACTTTTACCTAAAGCAATCGAATGACATTGAGTTGTCTGGGACGATTGTAGGCAAGTTCTCAATGATCTAGAAGAACGTTTTAATGCACTTGGGGAGGAGAGCAGAAATATGGCAAGTCAAGCAAAGCGCCTGGCAACCCAATATACGGCAAAGTCATGGTTTGGATTATAATTGAACTGGACTGTTGCAGACCAGAGTTGTACAAATAGTTTATAGTACCTCTAAGGCTTACAAATAGTTTATAGTACATCTAAGCCTTCGCCTTTCCAACGACGGCATCAGTCAGCTTTGCCGTCAAACGCTTGCGATGCTCATTGAGGAATCCGAGGAATCCGTCTTCGCCTGTGGAACTCTTCTCGTGATTCCATTGCTCCTCATGACTTGTGACTAGGTTTGAATCATTGAGCTTAATTGCAAGGAGCGAGTTTAGGGTCTAAAAAACTTGGTAAGGAAAGAAGCCTCTCCAGGCATATTGGGACAGACTTTGGTCGGAGATGAGGCTTTGGCATCTCGAAAATAGGCGACATCCTGGTCGATGAGGATAGTATTCTTGGCAAGGTTCGGAGGGTTTTCAAGAAGACGGAATTTTGGAATATCTGCGCGAGGGAATATCTTTTGCTGGATATGAGAAAACAAATCACTCAATTACCGGGAAGGCTCACTTTGGTTAGACCAACAAACTGAGCACGAATTGACTTGGGCCCTTCGGCTATTCCAACTGGATCATGGAATACAGCATCCGGGGCATATATTTTAAACGTGTCCTGTAGAAAGTAAGGTGGAGTCCTGTATTGATGTACCGAGAAAAAGTTACCTCCTTAGGCGAGCAGGAGTACATCTAGGGTTGAAGTGAATGGTATGAATGAAGTTCTTGTGATATATCGGCGACTTACCTCCTTTAAAGCGCGAATAATTTCCTGTTCATGAGACTGGATGGGCCGCTCCTTGAGGGCCTTGGACTCGGCGGGGGAAAGGCCAGTGGCATTGAGTGAGGAATACATTCTGCGTGCGTTGTATAGTACGACAAGAGAGCGGGGGCCAATTGCAATGGTCATAATCAGCCATGCTGAGCTAACTTTATATAGGACAGAGAGGAGCTGCAATGGAGAAATATGACACGGTGACGTCACGAATGACTTATATTGGCACAGCATCGGAGATTGCCGAGGAACGGACACGCAATGAGTGACTACGAACAGCTTCATCGACAGTGCAGGACGCTGGAGAATCTGTTCGACACCAAGCTCACTTCATACTCCCAACTCTCTGCTTCACTATCCCATGCTTACAGAGATATTGAGGCCAACGGTTCCGGTGAACGATGGAGGGACCTTGAAGCAGAACTTGACGGCCTCTTGGAGAAGGCAGGTATAGTCTTGCTGGGTTGTAGCGTCTCTTCTTATCTCCTTTGTAGCTAGAAGAGACGAACGAACGCCTTGCAACACTGTCTAATACTCCGGAACTACTTTCACAGTCCATGCTCAGAGCTATTCAAAGACACCGAGAGGTATTCCAGGACAATGCTCGCGAACTCAAACGAACAAAGGTATACCACTTGTTTTCAGCAGTATCTCAATACTTAGCATATCGAAGGCAAGCGTGAAGAGTGCTCTTGACCAGGCTAATCTACTTGATGGGGTGCGAAACGACATCGAGTATGTACTGTTTTCAGCGGCTGCTACCGCCACCATCTCACAAAGCCTTTACAGTGCGTATAAATCTTCAACTGCAGATGCACTACTTGCAGAACGGGGGAGAATTGAGAGCTCGCATCGAATGACAGACGATGTACTAGAGTATGATATCTCCACGCATCAATCTTCCCGCAATTTCAATTTCGTTTATTTACAGGCAAGCTTACGAAACACGCTCAGAGTTTTCTCGACAACGAGCATCTTTGGCTGGAATTGATACCCGTATGATGGACGTCCTGAGTGAGTCTCACCTGTGTACCATCTTTCATATATTGAAAGAGATGCAGGTACCATGCCTGGAGTAAACAATGTTATTGGTTTGATTAAGTCTCGTCGGCGTCGAGATCATATCATTCTGGGCGTAACTATTGGAGTGTGTATTGTCATTATTCTGACCTATGTGTGGAGCTAGTTGCTTTCAATAATCTCAACAATTAGAACCAATATTCCAGATGGGATGTATTCTTCCAGAGAATTTTATAGCAAACTTCTACCTGTCTTGAATGCCAGCCAATTCCTTTCCAATCTCCTGACAGTGCCCCATTCTTTCTCTTCAACATCTTTACTCCATTCCATCTCCAATGGCCAGCCTTTCACTTCGGCAATGATCTTTATGATATCCCAGGTCCTTTTAGCACAGCTATCAATATCATTGAAGTCGGACTCAGCGAGAATACGATCTGATGAGCAAGATGCAATTAGAGCCCTGTGATTCAGTGAACGGCTATTGATAACTGTCGAAAGTGACATGAACACGTTATTATGTTTTCTCTAGGGAGAGAACTAGATGAGCAAGATAAAATCTGCGTAGATGTAGCGCCATGCCTCGATATCTCGCCACGTCTGTGGGCTAACACCACAACTGTGCAGATCGAGGTTGATCCGTAACCACTTGTCTCCATGTTTAGCTTTCATTTTATCCAAGAGATCCAAGGTTCCAAGCTGAGATTTCACGCTATGAAGACTGATATTTCGACTGAGCTCGACCGCAAGGTCAATTTGTGCTTCTAGGATGATCAGCTGATGATTCAAGGGCACCACGAAAGGCGTCAAATGGCGCTGTTCTGCATAGTAATCATAGGGCACACGGAAAACACGATCTAGTCCGACTTCCCCGAGCATAGCCTCTGGGAATGCCTTAAGGTTACGACGTAGCTCCGAAAGAAGATCGGTAAGAGAAACTGGGTCTGGTAACAGAGGGAGCAGTTGTTCAAATGCCATGATGTTCTGTTCTGGAGGTGAAGGAGAATTTAGAAAAAGACTTCGGTAGTGATCATTTTTTGATATCGGAGAGATGGAGATGCGGTACGAGAACCATGGGTGGTAGCCTGCGTGGCTGGATTTTAGTGTAGGCGGCCCCACAGAACAACCGAGTGCTAACCAAAGCATGGGACGACCTTGGTTGGATTTGCAAGTGCGAGCTCGCGGACACGTCGTTGATCGGACTCCATGGATGACATGGCGCAAATGGAGATGGGAAGACGTTCGATGGACTCTGCAGAGATATGAGGTGCATCTGTTGGATGGCAATGTACGTCTACGATATGTTCCAAGACACTCGGAGAGGGGAGTTCTGACATGGATGCTCAAGAAAAGAACTTTGCCCCGACTCATTTTATAAGTGACTCAAAACAAGCTATATTTATTATTTTGATTCATGAGAGACTCTGTCGATCAACAAAAAGTTTATGATCTGTTTCGCCCAGCACTCACGTAACATCCTTCGAGCTCACCGAATACACCTACCACGCGTTATGTCTCGAAGATTCACATTAGACTTGACACCACCCAACTGGGCAGGCATTCCCTCAATTACAGTCTTTGACCGCAAAGCTTTCACCAAGTCGTTCGACATTCTTGCTGCCCGAGCCCCTGTCTCAAAAATCTCAACTATTTTGAGGGCTCCTGAGATGAAAGGGTGCGCCCCCCTCCGAATCTCTTTCTAAAATTTCCGACACCTGCCTAGATCGCTTTTAGATATTCAGAAAGTGCGCAGTGTCGAGGTTGATCTGCAAAATCCAAAAAGTCATCGTCTTATTCTGCTCAATGCTACTACCACAGGTATGACCTTTCTTTTCCGTTCTCTGTGACATGTTTTACGGACTACGTAAGACTAGCCGAACTCCCTGAGAAGGTTGTCAACTTCCTTGAAACTCAAGCGGGATCAAACGAACTTGTGCCCTTTACGATGACTCTTGACTATGATCACTGGACAGCAGGTAAGTTACTTGACATTTTGAAAAATGTTTTTGCCCATATATTCAGATGAGATCATTCGTGCTGTGATGCCGAAGCACCTCAAAGAAGGAGCTCCCAGTGGGTTTGCAATAACTGGCCATATCGGTGAGCTCTTGATTTGATCGTATCCTCCCACCATCCTTATAAACGTGTGTAGCGCATCTGAACCTCAATGACGATTATGTTCCATACCGAAAGTTGATTGGTCAAATTATCCTCGATGTGAGTTTCGTGAACCCGTCAAGGTTATATTCGGCCTACATACAATCGACTGTCCTCAGAAAAATAAGACCATTCGGACCGTTGTCAACAAGCTGGACACCATCCACTCTGTCTTCCGCTTCTTTGAAATGGACCTAATAGCCGGAGAACCTGACTTTGTCGTAGAACATGTAAGTTTATTCTTCCTCGGCCTCTCAGAATTTTACTCTACTCTCGTAGAGCGAATCGGACTGCACTTTTACCTTTGATTTTAGAGAGGTATATTGGAATTCGCGGCTACACACCGAACACGCGCGCTTGGTCCAGCTTTTCAAACCTGATGATGTAGTAGTAGATGTCTTTGCAGGTGTCGGCCCATTTGCAGTGCCATCAGCCAAAAGAGGCTGCGCGGTTTTCGCGAATGATCTCAATCCTAACAGTACAAAGTATCTCAAGATCAACGTCAAGAAGAATGGGGTAAGCCGGGCCACTTAGCTAAGGTTACACTAACGTTATTGATAGGTCAAACACTTCGTTCGCGTCTCCTGTGAAGACGGACGAGATTTTATACGTTCCGTGTTCCGCCGGTCTTTTGAAGATCCTTTCCCAGCCCTGCGTGGTCCACGGTTGTCGAAGACGCAGGAACGGCGAATTAAGAAAGCTGGTCTGTATGAGCCTCCCACTGTGACAGATGCTCCACCTCGTCGGCGGATATCCCATGTTGTGATGAATCTACCAGATACTGCGATCACTTTCCTAGATGTATTCCGCGGAATATTGGTGTCGGATGAACTTCCTGGACTGCGTGAGACATACGAAATTATGCCAATGATTCACTGTCATTGCTTCACTCGGGAATTGGACCCGAAGAAAGCTGAAGTCGACATTAGGCAGGTACGAGCGTATCGATTCCCGGTTTTCTTCCGACGCTAATGTTCTGTATTTATTGCAGAGAGTGGAGAGGAAATTGGGTTCATCGCTTACGGCTGACATTCATCTGCACTGGGTGCGTTCTGTCGCGCCTAACAAGGAAATGTACTGTATTAGTTTTCGGTTGCCGTCCGAGGTGGCTTTCGCTTCGGTGTAATCGGAGTTTGAGGGTTCCAAGTCGCCGATGATCAATCCGTGTGATCCGAATTGATTTCTCAATAAAATTATCTGCCATATTAGGTGAAAATTGTTATAATTTTTCCTGAAACTCGATCAGCGATTGCCATTTAAGGGTCTGTTAAAACTTGCAGTGTGCATTAGCACTCAAAGCAAAAAAGTGGTTCTTCCATACCGTCCGTTTGGCATCAACGGCCGTCCTTTCACTCGCTATACCCTACGTTCTTCCTACATATCCGCCTCTAGAGAACTGGACTAATCATGACATCCCTTCCCAATGTTGACGGCGATTCCGAACGGGGCTCATCCTTAACCCGTTCTGCCTTAAAGACCGTTCGTACGGCCCTGGATGTCCCGGAGCGAGAGCTCGCACGTTGGAGGAGGATCTTCGATGCAAACGCCAAGCTCATTAACGGTGAAAAGTGAGTTATCAACATGTTCTGGAGGCTGCAGTCACATGCCATGCTGGCATCTTCATCCTTGTCTGACCTACTTGTGTAAAGGTACTTGGATCCTGAGAGTTTTGTGAACGCTATCGCACCGTCGGGAGACCTGACGAAGATTGGTCGCGCACAGTTTGCTCTCCTCTTTCGTGTAGCCGATGCTTCGAGACGCGGCTTGGTATCATGGGACGACTTCACGGTGTTTGAGACTCTTCTGAAGCGTCCAGACGCCGATTATTGGATGGCCTTCCAGTACTTTGACGTGTACGTTCAATTTGAAGCAAACTTGAAGAAACCTTTTTTCATCTTCATGTAGTGACCACGATGGATACATCACCTTTAACGAATTCAAAAACGTGTTTACTGCCAATGTCGGGCCCGACGCTATACCTTTCGACTTTGACTGGTGAGTATTGCTATTGGCCTCACACTAATAGTAGCTCATAGAGACTAGTGACTGGGTAAAATTATACCTTGGTAAAAAGAACGGAACGCATGTTTTAGGATGTAAATCGAAAGTCTATTTTTCATTCTCAGCACTAATGTTACGGACTAGATAATGAATTTACACAGTTAATGAAGGGCCTCCAAGGAGAGCGCCTTCGTCAAGCTTTCAAATATCTAGATGCCGACCAGGACGGTTTCATTCGTCCCGACCAATTTAAACATATCATCTTGGTAAGTCAAGTGTTACAACTTTGAGCCCTTCTAATGAACTTTCTCGGTTTCCAAAGGAAATTGCTGGGCATAAACTTTCACAAGCTGTCATTGAACGATTGCCCACTCTATGTACATTGACTCCTGGACAACGTATATCATACTCGGAGGTTGTTGCTTTCCATAATGTTGTTAGAGGTAGGTCGTTCTCATTTCCATCGGCGACATTGAACGCTAAGTCACTTGTAGAGATGGATATGGTAGAACGGTCGGTCAACGACTTCTTTGTGACCTCAAGATTTCTCTTATCTGATATAGGATTATCCGCGAAGCAACTGCAAAAAGCAAAGATGGGCGGATAGACCAGTCTGATTTCTTGAATCATGCCTCATCAAGTTCACGTTACTCTCTGTTCACCCCGATGGAGGCGTCTATAATATTCCACTTCGCTAGCCGAGGTGTTGCCAACCAGCGGTTGGCTTTGATCGACTTTGCTCAATTTCTGGATCCGCGGTGGCGAGCGCCACACGAAGACGCGGAACTTCAAGTAGATATGACTTCTAAGTCCTTACTTTCAAGTGTCCTCGCTTCAAGCTACAATTTTGTACTCGGTGGTATGTAAAGATCTGGGGGTGCCATTTTCTTGACGCTAATTATCGTATGTTAGGTTTTGCTGGTGCCTTTGGTGCCACGATCGTCTATCCTATTGACATGGGTTAGTGTTCCACTTACTCCTGAATTGTTTTGCTGCTGATCTTCCGTCCCAGTCAAGGTATTATGAACCGTATTTTTTCAGCTGCAATCGTCAACTGAGATCAATGTTGTTTTTAATAGACTCGGTAAGTTGCTCTTCGTTGAAATGTGTATTCAGCACTGAGAGAAGAATTCCAGAATGCAAAACCAGCGAAGTACCGTCGTTGGTCAACTTCTATACAAGAATAGTCTAGACTGTGCCCGTAAAATTTTCCGTAACGAAGGTTTTCTCGGATTCTATCGCGGCTTGGGTCCTCAATTAGTTGTATGCATTTTGATTACTCGGGTTTTTTCCTGCCTAATACTTAATGGAAGGGCGTTGCTCCGGAAAAAGCGATTAAACTGACTGTGAATGACCTTATTCGAGGAAGAGCGACAGATCCAGAAACTGGACGTATCAAACTGTTCTGGGAACTTGTAGCTGGTGGAACGGCAGGAGGCTGTCAGGTGGTAAGCAAAGCATCTAATCAATCTTATTATAATGTGTTTGGAAGTTCACGACAACGTCAAGGTGTTCACTAATCCTCTGGAGATTGTGTACGATATCTCTGATTCTGGATACAAATCCTATCTCATTTTTCAAACCTAGAAAAATTCGACTTCAGATCCAAGGTGAGGCAGCGAAGGCGGAGGGTGCAGTGCCAAAGGGAGCTATCCACATTATTCGTCAATTGGGTGTCTTTGGCCTCTACAAGGGTGCAAGTGCTTGCTTACTTCGCGACATTCCGTTTTCTGCCATCTACTTCCCTGCGTATTGGCACTTGAAGCAAGATTTGTTCCAGGAGGGTTATAATGGGAAGCAACTGTCCTTCTTTGAGACCCTGGCTGCAGCTGGAATCGCGTACGTTTATCCGTTATATGTATTGATGACATCTTTTGATGCAATTTGACGGGGTTCAGTGGAATGCCTGCCGCATATTTTACGACGCCAGCAGGTCAGAATCAATCAAAAGAGTCATTGAAACATGCTGACATATGACAGACGTTGTAAAGACCAGATTACAAGTGGAAGCCCGACAAGGCCAGACTAACTACAAAGGCCTACGGGATGCTTTCGTCAAGATTTGTAAGTTTCAATTGATGATCATCTTTCTATCTTACCTTGGCATCATAGACAAAGAAGAGGGCTTCCGTGCATTATTCAAAGGCGGTCCTGCCCGTATAGTAAGAAGCAGCCCCCAGTTCGGATTCACACTCCTTGGTGAGTGGAGACAGCTGAACCGAGGAACGATCTTTTCTGACAGATTGTATAGGGTATGAAACGCTCAAGACCTACGTAAGCCCTTTTTTGATATTGCTGTGCTGTTGATTCCAAGTCACATCATGATCTCGTTGTCTAGTTCCCTGTAAGTTTTGCATCGGCTTGGCAAATGCGGCGCTGACTTTGATCCCAAGTATCCATGGGAAGACAAACCACGAAAGATGGAGACCGCACTTACATCGCGGCCGGACGATCTTTCTAAAATTCGTGCGCGCAATGCACTCAGGATTTTGCTGGATGTCCATGGAGACTTTGGACGGAAGGTGGCTGTATCTGGTGTGCCATTGTCGCTATCTTCGCCGCGACTGTCCGCCCAACTCGGCCGGGAAAAATAGATATAGATTAAAAGATGTATGTAGTAGATGGGCCAATCGGCGAAAGATTATTCGGAACTAGGAGTGCGTCTGTTACACAAGTGGCGACCCATCATCATATACAGCATCATGCCAGTATCACACCGAGACATCTCGTGTGAAAGTGCATTGACATTGACTGATGAACAGCCCAATGGTTGCTGGGGGTAACGATGTCCTGGGCCAATAAGTATCGACTCCTTGCCTGATTTTCCTTTCACCCCTTTTCGTTTCCTTTTGCCTCCGTTTCGTTCTTTGATTGGTTTTTTTTTCACCGGTGAGTCTTCAAAGCTTCATGCATCATGCATCATGGCCCATCTCCATTGCTCACGTTGATCATGCAATGCACTTTAGCGCTTGTCGTGTTCACCAGCGTAGACCGCTCAGTTTTCGGATTGTACTTCGACGATTCTATCATAGCACCCAGCCCACCCTCTTTTAATAATAATGAAGTCAATCATCTTTGGTCTTGTTGTCCTTGCCGCGGCCGCGCGCGCTCAATCATCTGCTCCTTATGCTGCTGCGACGTCTTCACCCACATATGCTGCGGCGTCTTCATCGGCATATGCAGCGCCGCCCTCGCAATACACCACTGCTCCCTCTGGGAGCTTCTATGACACGATGCCTTATTCTGCCTACCAAGCCGGTGGTTATATGTCACTGCAGTGCGGTTACGGTTACCAAAAGGGCTCAGATGGACGCTGTACACCTCAGTCCTGGGTAGGTTTAGTGTTTATAATTGGCCTGAGGCAGTCATCTTACCGAGGCTATTTTTCAGTATACCTATCAAGGGGAGTGCTATGGAACTACCATTATCAACAAGTTCGTGTAAGGTCCTGGATTTCGGCTGCATTTTTTCTGATGTACTCCACAGTAATAACGGAAACTGTTATAACTCTGTTGTGACTTCTACTGTCTATAACACAGTTTATCAGACGGTGGTATGGTGATTGACCTTTTTGCACTGCTTTTATCTCATCACCTTGCCAGACTTACACTCAAGCCGTACCGACAACTGTCACTTATCAGGAGACGGAGACACAACAAGTCACTCAGACAGAAGTATCGACTTATACGCAGGTCTATACTTCCGTGGAGGTTGTTCCGACGACGCGCGTGTGGGTTTCGACTCAGGTCGTGGACCAGACGGAGACCCTTATGCACACCCTGACTGCCACTGAGACTGCGACAGAGACCAACATCTACACTCGCACGGACACAATGACGGCCACGGACACGCAGACTGTCCACGACATTTCAACTGCTTTCGTGACCAAAACCCAGCTCTCTACCGTCGTCTACCCCACAACCTATACTAAAGTATGGGTCAGTACCCAGATCTCTGACCAGGTAAGATCGATTCATGTTCTTTCTATCTATTTCCTGACGACCATCCTTCTTTCCAGACGAAGACCATGTTGGAGACCCAGACTGCCACCGTCACCGATGAGATGACCTCAATTCAGACTGCGACTATGACTCAGACCATGACTGACTTTATGACCATGACCGATACTGTGACCAAAGCTGTACCCACCACGTTTACAACGGTGTGGATGCAAACCCAGACTGTGGACAACGTGAGCCCCATTTTAATCTCCATCAATCTTTGTTTTAACGCCACTTCCAGACGAAGACCGTCGTTAGCACCTACACATCAGTCATGGTTTCGACACAGACCTACCTTCAGACTACCACCTACCTTGCCACCTCAACTGAGACTGCAACAGCAACGCAGACTGTTTCGCAGACCGCTCTGTCTGACTGCCTAGGCAAAGTGAGTCTTAGGTATCCACCGCCCGCTGTAGGCGACTAAAACGTGTGTGCAGTGCAAATCTCAGTGGTCGTTGTCCCCCGGAAACAGCAACCAGTACAACACCTATGCAACCGCTGCAGCGACCTCACTGTACGCCCCTTCGTCGACAGCGAATACCGCATACGCTACTGCCACCCAGGCTGCTGACAACTCTGGTCTTTCCTATGGGTCAAGCAGCTCCAGTGGTAGCTCTGCCTCCGGTTACTAAATTTATGTATGTAGACTTGGTTGTCATGTTCTCTCAACTCGTAGAATATATCTCATCGTTGTGCAACGGATTCATTTCTTAATGGTTGAATCGATTCCTTTTGTTGATTTTCCATGCTGCTATATACCTCACTGCTCTGGTACTTAATGCTTTCACTCCGCGGCAATTCATTCGGACGATGTCTGCTTTCCTTGTTTTCTTAGTGCCTCCATACTTATCCAGACTGTATACGTAGTTTTAGCAGACAGAATCGAATGCTCTGGGTAACGTTTCGAGAGGCGTCGAACAACTACGATTTGTGAAAAAAGTGGAGCGTTGCTGTGACTTGAACCCTTTTGTCAAGAGTCATAGTATGATATAAATGATACACCGCATACTATTGAATGATGATCTCAATTGGATGTACAATGGTAATAATCAAGCCCTGTTCGAAAGCTTTCCAATTTGGGGACCGAATCAATACGCCATATTCTGTGCACTAAGATTTCTTATCGTTTTCATGCAGATGATTGTTCATCCGCTTCTTTTCTGAGACCAGTCTGGGACAGTTGCTATCATAATGTCATCGTAAGTCTTGCACATTGTCGCTCAAGAGGCTGTACATATGTCACGAGTAATAAGTTGTAATTGATCCTGCTAAGTTCAAGTTCCGAAACGCTTTCATTTCCTCATATCTTGTTGTTCCCAGTCATGCCCATCCGTGTTGTCGACGGCTTTGCGAATCCCCAGGTCGTTAAAGATGCCATCGACGAGGAATATCTGATATTCTATTCCTCGATCATGGATGGAAAGATGTGGTGTCCTGTAAGCGCGTATCTAGCAGATTGAGGGTAGGCCTATCTACGACCTTCCCCAGGACTGTCGAGACGTTGAAAATCTGGTGAATCAGACGTTCTGCGGGGAGGATAGTCCTTCTGCTCTGATTGTCTATGTCGGAGACCGCGCAGAGTGAGTAGGAAATGTATACTGGCACCGGATCCACCTGATGATGCCCTCTAGATGGAGAACACCCTCCAACCCATTTCGCGGTGGCGCTTGGAAAGTTACTGGTGTACCTACGATTATCCGGATCAAAGATGCAAGTTGAAATCGCCCTTTAGGTCTAGGATCGACCTGATGATATCAACAGGGTGTTGAATCCGGCCGACTAGTTGAGGGCGCTATCGCCTCTAGTTTGTCAGACCTTCTCAAAGCATAGATGGAATTCCGAGCCAGATGTCTGGAGCATCCACTCCTCAGAAGCGGATAATCATAGGAGTATGATCGTTGAGTTCTATATTGTTTTCGAGATGCCTGTATGTATGTACTGCAGCATTCCGAGTCGACCAATAATAAACAAGTTTATTCTACGATATCCCGCACGAAATCTCCACTTCGCCCGCCTGACTTGCGCGTCACCTTAATCTCACCGATCTCCATTTCTCTCCCAGCAACTGCTTTTAACATATCCCAGATGGTCAAAAGGCCAACAGAAACGGCAGTGAGAGCTTCCATTTCAACGCCAGTCTTCCCTTCAGTCGCCACTGTGGCTTCGCAAGAGATGTAATGCCTGACAGCTCCATTCTCCATTTCAGAGGTCATGGGTTTCAGAGTCACCGCGACTTGAGTGAGAGGAAGGGGATGACACAGCGGAATTAGGTCCGACGTCTTCTTTGCTCCCATTATGGCTGCCAGTTGCGCCACAGTCAATGCATCCCCCTTTTTCCGCGCCTTGTTCTTGGCCTTTTCTTCGTCGCTAGTTGGTTCTGACGTATCTGAAATTGGATAAAAGGAGGTCACAAGGTCGTAGGCGACTGGGGGTATGTAGATGCGTCCAGAGGCTGTTGCAACTCGTTTCGTTGGTTGCTTGTCTGCAATGTTGACCATGGAAGCCCGACCTTCACAATCAAGGTGAGTTAATGTCGGGTTGGTATGCAAAGAAGCAGCCAAAATAGTAAGCGAGGTGGGGGCAGGAACATGCGGCTTCACGAGCAGTAAAGTCGAAACCGCTGGTTTGAAAAATCTGCGCTCCATTGCCAAATGCGGTTGTCGTGGGTTCCGATTGTCTATACAAATACAAGTGGATATATTGGATTCAGGATATAGTTAAAGACATATTCACTACACGAAAGAAAATAACACTCAACCACCTATAAGTATCATCGGCCGATTCGTCACGACGTCGATATCTTCCATTCCAGCATGTTTCTCCTTCTTTCCAGACACCGCGTTGCCAATTATGTGCAGCAACTCTTCATCGCTGGCGCCTTTACGCATCTCGTCACGCAGGGACACCTCCTTCGCATCGAACAAACAGACCTGAAATTATCCAGATGTAAGTTTCGCGCCCACGTTGCCAAAGATCAGCTATAACCTTGATCTGTCCATCCGCTGTTATGCGAAGGCGATTACATGAGGAACAAAAATGGTCCGACATGCTGCTGATAAAACCAAAACTTCCCGCGTAGTGCGGAATTTTCCAGGAACGCGCAGTGTCGTTGAGCTCATCTGAAGCCCGGTAAAGATTAGGATAATGGATGGTCAACCGTTTGAGCAATTCTACAGACGGCACCATCTTTTTTGAATCCCATTTGTTACCTATCAGGATGAGATCAATCGAGGACTGATATATGAGAAAGCTTACCGGTGAATGGCATAAATTCGATGAAACGGACTGACAGTGCATCGTCCTTCGTCATCTCGACAAAATCAACTATCTCTAATTCGTTAAGCCCCTTGATCACTACGACATTTAATTTGATGGACTGTAATGATGATGAGAGGGCAACGTCTAGGGCCTTTAGCACCGCGTCGTGGCCCCGCCGACGCGTTATAAGCTCGAACTTGAAAGGATCGAGAGTGTCCAGACTGTGGAGATGATTAATGGGAGCAGCGATACATTATTATAATGCGGGGACCTCAGGTTTAAATGAGTCAGCCCATTCTCAACTAATCTGGGCAAACGCCGGTGGAGAACTAAACCATTAGACGTCATTGCAATAGACTTGAGGCCCAAGGGCCGTAGTCCATTCAGGCGGCCTATGACGAGTTTCAGTAAGTGCTCTCACCTCCCTGGGTTATGCACACCGATGAGTTCCTCGATGCCTTTTCGTACAGTGGGTTCACCCCCGGTTAAACGTATCTTTGTAACCCCACTCTTCACAAACAAGGTGGCGAGTCTAATGACCTCATCGTTGGTCAATATGTTCCCGTCTGGCGACAGCTCGACACCCTCGCTCGGCATGCAGTAGAAACCTGACGGAAATAAGGGATATTTCTTTGGATGAACGAAAAGACCGACATCGTAAGTTGCATCTCTCGGTCAAGGAGATACGGAGGTAGTCATGCTTGCGACCATAGGAGTCAATGAGAGACGGAGAAAACGGGGATAGAGCATCGATCTCTGCTAGCTTTGCCTGCGGTGACATTCAGAGCGAGCCGGTATGTGCGAAGATGAGGTTGATCATACCTTTGCATATGCACGGGGATTTGTCTGGGTTGAGAGCAGTCTATGTGTTTGACGGAGCAGACGACGGAGAGCAGTGAAGGCCATGATAGTAAGAATTCAAGCCAATATCAAGTCATGCTTTGCAAGAACGATACTCATCTCAACTTGACAACCCCTGAGTGGAAATCCGTGACCACACCTGTGTGACACAGACGACGCGTCACTTTCCACCACCGGACGCGTAAGTCAAGCAAACATAGCTCTTCGATCTCATCTACTGCCAAGGACTCAGCTAAAATGGCAGGTGTTCTCTTTCATGTCTGTTTCTGAGACTGACCTTCTACAGTCTATAATGGAATATAACGGTGGCTCCGTGATCGCCATGGTAGGCAAGGATTGTGTAGCCATTGCCTCCGATTTGCGTCTCGGAAACCAAGCATTGAGCATCTCGTCAAATTTTCAAAGGGTGTGTGTGTGTGTTTTCTTGTCCATTTCTATGGCTTGACGTTTGTGCAAGATCTTTCCTGTGACAGACCGTATCTACATTGGGCTACCTGGACTTGCGACCGACGTCACAACACTGTACACTACTTCTCTACTAGATGAATTTTAAGCTGACAATCTATTCAGACGGGAACGATTTCGCTTCCGTGTCAACATGTACACGATCAAGGAGGAGCGAGAGATCGAGCCGGAAACCTTCGCCCACCTCGTTTCATCAACCCTCTACGAGCATCGATTTGGACCATATTTCATTGAACCCGTAATTGCAGGATTATCAAAAACACCATCTGGTGGTTGTAAACCCTTCATAGCTGCAACTGACCTCATTGGGTGCTTGAATTTCGCTAAGGATTTCGTCGTTGCTGGAACCGCGAGCTCCAAATTGTATGGTGTGGCAGAAGGCCTTTGGGAACCTGATTTGGAGCCGGAGGATTTGTTTGAGACGATATCTCAAACTCTGCTGAACGCGGTGGATCGGGATGCATTCTCAGGTTGGGGTGCCATAGTGCACGTAATGTGAGTGCTTATTGCTCGTGTCTTGTGATGAATGGGGTTAACATCTTAATTAGCACGAAGGATAAAGTTGTTACACGAACGCTGAAAGGAAGAATGGATTAGTGAGAGCTATGGTCCACAAAACTGCGAGTTCTTCTTGATACCAGATCACCTGAAATCCTGTAATCCTACTTCTAATATTGCATAAAAGTTTGAATAAGGCAACCGTACATGACTGCCACTAGGGTCTGAGCTGGAAGTATGATATTATCCATTCCAACTATGGAGCCAAATTCCTTCGACTGCTTGGGCGTCATTCAGTTACATAGCTGACGTGTAAAGGATGGTGGTTTTGTGGGGCCCTTGACTTGACTCGGAAGCTGACTGAAGGATGGCCGCTGCCTCTTCAAATGCACCATCTCCTCGGAATGTTCCATGAATCAATCTAGCTGTAACAAAGTCATAACAACTTCACCATTTGGGACAACTCGCTTCTTGTTCATCACCACTTCCGTGGCGAGCTGCGAAGAGTGGGCAACAATGAATGGTACAGACTTACTTTACCTCGTCTCTTAGCATAATGATGTTGTCAGTGATAATAACAGAGTTCATTTCTTCTACAAGTACAGAGGCTCCCCAATCAATCACGCTTAGTAACAGTGAGAAAACCTGTGTCAATCCTTACCGGGCGGGATACCGGATGACTCACGTCTCAAGAGGTATATGTCAGTTGAAATCTTCAAGTTGTAGGTGACATATTCTTACTACTTCGGACTTTACTATGATTACCTTTGACTTCTAACTCGTACCTTCCCGCACCCTACCTATTCCGGTATATTATTTGGCTTGCGTATATAAACCCTCACGATGTGTCAGGTCGATACTTCCCAATTTATAGAGCTTACACCCGTCCTTATTTGTGCGAAGACTCTTACTTTCTCATGTGACCATCCTGTTATATCACGTGCTGCAGTTACATATTTTGAACAAGACCAGGCTCTAGCTTTTCTCTAAACTCAAAATCCTTGACTCGCTGTCTTGTCAGATCACCTGAGGACATCCATAACTGTGAGTCAATAAAAACTCATTTGTTACTAATCTATGACTACTAGATATCCCCTACAAAACCAGCTGATGGGAGAATGCCTGATTGAGCCCCATGGCTGTCTGCAATACTGGTCTTATCCAACATCCTGCAACATCGGCAGGGACTGGAGATGTGAGTATCAAAGCTGCTGGTCAAGGACTGTGCCTCATGCCTACTGCAGGCATTAACACTGCTGCAATGCCCACAGATCCATATGTGAATGCTGCTGAGCTTCAAGCTAGCAGGAACATTGCTTCTGTTATGAACAATGGTATGGACTCTAGTCTAATGAGTTTCAAGCCTGACAATGATGATTGTCAAGAGTCTGGCACTATCTCCTATAGTAGATTGTCCTGACAATATTATTAACCCTATGGGAAATGAAGATGATATATCTGATGCTGAGTTGAATGAAGATTTTACTCAACATCCAGATGACCCACTTGTAGAAGCTCAAAGGAATATAACTGATGAGCAACAAGCACAGGTTGATTGGTGCGTGGATAAAATTAATTTCATGCCCTCTGCACAACTTGATGAGCCTTCCCTCCACAAGGGGAAGGGCATTGATCCAGGGAACTGGGGTGATATTCAGCTTGATGAGACTGAAATTAACCCTAGGATCCAGCAGGAAATACTAACTGAATTTAATTCACATTGTGATCTCAGAGATGATCAACCTGTGCAACTGTGCCTAACCACCTCAAGGATGAGGGCAATCCTCCTGTCCTTGAGGAAGACAAAGAACAGTCTGCAGAAGAAAATCAGGAGCACAAACATGAAGAACTGTTCACTCAGAAGGATTTTCTGAAATACTTACAAGACAGTGAAGCACTTAAAATGATGTTTTGTTTGATCATTACCAGAGGAAACAAGCTTCAGCTCATAAGGAAAGGAAGGTTTGTTCTGGGTCCTAACTTTGATCTGTTGGATTAGAAAACCTCATCTGTAAGATAGTGGATGGATCATCTAAGAAGTCAAAGTACAAACCAACATCTTGTAATTGTAAAGATAAGGATAATCAATTGTAATCTACCAAACCCACAATTCAGGTTACCTCTAAGAGTGCACTCAGATGTACCTTTGAGCAATTGGGCAAATGGTGTCACCAGTCTTCTTTTGATGAATCATCCAACTCAAACAATGAATCTGATTCCTCAAACTCTAGTTCTGATGATGATGGATATTCCTTGGACTCAAGTTCTTTCTTTTCTGGTTTGGAAAGCCAGGAAATTGGAACATGTTGATGTGGATGCCACCACTCTAAGCCCAGCTATAAATCTAAAAGGATGCTGAATAAGCCAACCCCACTTGGGAAGTATGGGGGACAAGTAGATCTATATATATTCCACAAGTTTTGTCTATCACAACCTGCCTCCTGTAAGGGGACAACCCTACATGGGAACTCCACTCTATTTAGGCCTAGCCTTACAGACCTACCAGACCGGCTGGGCCACTTACCACATACAGTATTAGTCATAGTGCAGCCATGGATGTAGTATATAAGCCAGTCACAAGGATAGAATATCCTTTGACCAATCAATAACAGCATTCCCCAGGTCTATCCAGCGAATCAATTGTGAACTCCATAGCATCATCCGACTCTGTCTCTGCTTAGCTTCAACCCTCGTCTGCCACTTGTCAGTCTCAGTACTCACTTGCTGCTCACTTGTCTCTTGGCTTTTGCGTTGTGTGATAGGAGTATCCTGCACTGTTGAGTGTCCCCTCACATCTTGATCGGTCCCTACGTTGTCTGCATCTCTAGCCCACAACATCCAACTTAATACCTACCTTTGACCTCACTCTATTCTCTATAGGCTCTATGTCGTCCTTCTCTCCTGCTGGCTTGCCTGACCCCATTGTAACCCGTGGGTTATTTATACTTAGTCAAGACGCAATACATCACGTCTCACTGCCATATATGGACTGTACTGTGCGTCTGTGATGCGCGTTGGTAGATTACATAAGGACAACATCTTGTATTCACAACATATCTAGTCTAATCCAATATTTTGGTCTGATTCAGCTACTGCATGAAACACGCAAGATTGTTCTATCTGTAGCCACTGGCTACATTTTTTTGAATCTTCTGCTATCGGCTTTAGACTCTGGGCTCTTGCTACCATACTGGGCAACACACATCAAACTTCA
>JABFYK010058218.1:0-58662 GCA_018849495.1 Termitomyces sp. T123_Mx157 | reverse complement strand
GTATGACGAGTATACTGACTGTACCATAGATCAGATACTTACTAGTGTCTGTGTTATCTAGGTACAGAATAGAGTCATTGTTACACAGACTGAGGATCAGATACTTACTAGTGTCTGTGTTATCTAGGTCCCCCTGGTTCAGATTCCAACATGATTGACGGTTCTTGTCCTTTTAATAGCTCTCATATCGTCTCCTGGACCTTTGCGCTTGGATACAGTTTGTGCGGTACCTTGTTCCATTGACGGATTACCAACCCATTGCTCTATAAACATAGTCAACACTGATTCCTAGGGAGAGATTGAGAGATACCAACCAGTTACCTGTGTTCCAACCTTGGCCATCCATTCCAGAGCGGCGTGACGAAATATGTCAGCTTGCGATCTGGGGAAAATCATTGGGGACTCAGTCAAATCACCACACTGGCTGGAAATCCTTCGGGCCCTTCAACGCTATTGTCTTTAAGAAGAGGAACCAGAACATACTTGATAATTCCTATTCTATTACCAGTGTCAGCGGAGCCACCAGCCCATCCTATCATGTGTAAATCAGTTAATGCTTCCAATGCCGCCATTATCGGCTGAAGGACATGAGCAACTGTCTCCAATGCTCCATAACTATTCAATAGTCAGGTCAGAACCTTTCGAGTAACAAAATGTCACTCACTCTTTGTAGTCAGCTTTATACAATTTCTTCATCTTACTCCTGTACTCAATTACCGCATCGAGATGCGCCCTTTCGTTAGCCTGTTGAATTCCCAATCGATCGACATCCGAAAGTGAATCAAAGACGTCGGCAGCAATTTGATTGAAGAAGGATGTAGGGATGGAATAGAACCCTTCGTTCGTGGATGAGGACTCATTGTTCATGCGCGTCATTTGTATGGCGCCATGATTCTCTGTCCATTTTTTGATCACTACAGGTTGAATCAAGTCTACCGAGCAATTATTGACGAAGTAGTCGAACAAACTCGGCAGCTGAGGACTTAATGGCTGGGTTTTGGAGGTGATATTTGTCAGAATCTGTGATTGTACTTGAACTGGGTCGAACATATGTAACAAGACAAGGTCAAGTCTTGGGACGGCTGAATTTGAATTATATATACACACATCAGGGTAATGTAAACTAAGTAGTCGGCTTCGCGACATCAGCTGCAAAAAAGGATCTGAGGACACGTAATTAGAAGCTGACGCGTGACGTCGGCGATCTCAGACTTACGAGAGAAAACAGGGGCCCTGACATAGAAGCGGTGGTTCAGTCGAGTTTCTCGTGCTTGGAGAGTCAGAAGTATTTGGATGGAGTCAAAAGTGATTGGAGAGAATCAGAGGCGGAAAACGAGGAATAAAGTAGGAAATTGATGAACCAGGATGATGCTATCTTTACTTGATCCTCACGTGCGTCGCGTCGTGGTCACGCTTTCAACAAAATACCTGACACGCTTTGTTAGCGCTTTGTCAGCGCTTTGAGCAAATAGGCCATTGTGTTGAGATCGAGGATATTGATAGAAAAGAAGGTCGTATATAAGAGGAATCAGCCAGCCCAGAACCCAGACGCGTGGAGTCACTCCGGACCCGTCACTCAGTACTCAGGACTTACCGTGCTTTTCATCTCGCTCTTTGCTGATATTTGGTCGCATTGGATCGCCCATCGAGGGATTCAGTTCCAGTTCCCTCCACTCAACCACTTTCGAGTAGCCATGAGCTACAAAGAAAATCGCATCGTGGGATCCAACTTGTCTGTGCGTTCTTTGTATTTCTTGATACTTATCAAATGTTCTGGGCTCACTCACGCCAGTCTAATTTCGTGAAGCCCGAACTAAGAGAAACTATCATAATACCTTCGACACGTTCGAACTCCATGAATCATGAGTCTGACTCCAACGTGTTCAGGGTGAAACCTGAGCCAATGGATGCGGCCCGTGTTGTACGCGTTTCACTAATTAGTGACGCGACTTTTTCACCTAAAAGTTAAGCTTTCCAGTCTACGGAGAGAGGCCTTCCAGCCCCTATATATGTCCAGAACAGCGCGAAAGGCTCTTCACAGACTCATACAACTCCACAAAGCTCTGATGTCGCGAAAGATGAAGATGCTTCCATGGAGGACGCGACGAACGCCTTCATGCCTGCCATGCCGAAGCGCACTTTTTTCACACCATATAAGTCACATAGGGAGATTAATTTTACGCCGGAAGGAGCGTTGAAGGAAGGGTTAGGCATGGTATCATCAATCAAGTCCAGCCTGAAATCCTTGCAACTTGGAAGTAAGCTCCGTCAAGAGGTCTGGATGCGTGAATTAGAGAGGTAGGAGTTCTGATAATCAGACCAGTAGTTTCAAGCTAGTTGATCGCTGTTGCAGTCTCTCAAGTCAGGGCGCTCCAACCACTCTGATTGCTGTGTGTGGCGGTAAGTTGCTATCAAGCATAGAGTCGTTAGCTTACTTCTGCTGATCATCACGTATTTCAGCAACTGGAGCAGGAAAATCTTCGATTTTGAATGCTATCTTGGATGGTATATAGGAATGATTTTTGACCCTTTCTCATGCGTTCACACTTCCATGAATATAGATAATATCGTTCCCACTAGTGGCATGCGCGGTATGTCCTTTTATGTTATTTTTCTCGCCACTCCATCTGACATATTCCATCAGCATGCACCGCTGTCGTCACAGAACTCGCTTACCACAACCAGCCAACCATCGATGCTGATGTCTCCTTTTTGTCGGAGGCCGAGTGGAAAGAAGAGCTTGCCATCCTCCTTACTGACCTCATAGACGAAGATGGAAATCTCAAACGAAGTACCGACCTCAAGAGTGACGCTGGGGTTGCTTGGTCTAAGGTCTGCCTGAGGCAAAACCTGATGACGCCTCCTGACTGTTATCGGTCTAGGTCCACGCCGTATATCCCAATATCTCCCAAGAGCAGTTGGTACATATGTCCGCCGACCAGATCATCGCTCGAGATCAAAGTTTGTTTGATTGCGTATAGCTTTATCAGCGACCACTAATTTGCAATTGATGGTAGACATTGCAAAGATCCTCGGAGCTACCAAGAACATTATCGCCGCCAATTCTGAGAGATTTTCCAAAGAAATAGGGAAGTACATCGATTCGAATGACCAGAAACGAGGCAACAAAAAGAAAGATAAGGGGAAGCAAAAGGAGAAGACTTTGATGGACAAGGTAAGGGAGGCAAGCGGCCTCTCACGGTCTAAAGACAAGACGACCGATGTCGACGCGCCTGCCCTTTGGCCCCTTATTCGTCAAGTCAATGTACGGTGTAAGGCTGATGCCTTGTCAACTGGCGCTGTTTTGGTCGACCTTCCAGGTACAAGCTATCCTTATCTTGATTGATAAATGCTGAGAACTCTTCGTTGCTTGACTAGGTGTGGCCGACGCAAATGCTGCTAGAAACAACATTGCTAAGGATTATATGAAGAAGTGTGATTGCATATGGATTTTGGCTCCAATTACTAGAGCGGTCGATGACAAAACCGCGAGAGGTAATCATGAGTTGTATGGATTGTACATTGGGCATGCGTTGATAATTTTCCAGATTTGCTCGGGGATGCTTTTAAAATGCAACTCATGAGTGCGTTGTTCGTCTTGATTGTGTTTTTTCTTCCATGATCCTCATTTCTCCCTAGTGGGTAAGAGAATCGGATTCGTGTACAATTTCTGTCTGTCAAGTTGACAAACCCCATCTTTATCTCAGACGGGAAGTGAGTGCGCCATCAGCTTTTCCATGTCCTGGTGATCAATTGTATCCGCAGTTATGATGACCATACTATTACTTTTATTGGTATGAATACTACAGCAGTGTGATGACGCGCTTCTGAGCCGTATCTTTCATAGCGAGCAAATGTGATGACGTCTCTTGCTCAGAAGTCATCCGGAGCCTCCAACTTGAGGATGACGCTGAATTGGAAGAGATCGAGGAGCATCTTGAGTCCTTCGATGACGAAACATTTACGTGGAAAAAGACAGAAATTTCCGCAAAGAGAGCTGTCAAAGGTGAAGGTTCATTCGGCCTGTTCATCGAGCCGTTACTAACTTCTTCTGTTCAGCGGTCGGGAAGGAGCTTAAGGAGCTGCGAGGAGTTCTCGCCGAGTATCAAGAATATCTTGACGCTCTGAAGAATGGAAAGTCCTTCACCTTCCGTCTCACCAAGAACAGCAAAGCAAATAAATCCACAGCCAAGAAAGCCCCGACATTAGGTTCTTCCAAGAAACGGAAAAATGCTCGTGGTGGCAAAAAAGGGTCATCAAAACGGTTCCGTGGCAGCGACATCGACGACAATAAGTCCATGGACTCTCATAGTGACTCGGATATCGATAGTGACAGTGACTTTGGGGACAGTGACAAAGACTCTGAAGACGAGGCCGACTTCGACAGAGAATCTATCAAATCTACTGCGGAATCGGATTTGGGCAGTGATGAGGATGAAGATGAAGATAACGACGAGGAAGTGACGCAAGAATCCCTCAAAGAGAAAATTCAAGAAATTAAAGGCAGTATTAAGTCAGCACGCAAGCGCCATTCGGAGGCCCGTAAGCTGAAAAAAGACGCTAACGACGCTTTGGCGACTTTGAAGAAGAATATTGCTGAGACACAACGGGAGAAGAACGCTTTCTGTTCTTTGAGGCGGTCCGAAGTGGGTGATCTAGGTTGTGATGTTACTGGCGACTGTTGATGTGGCTTCTTATCAGTTCTCCAAGAATGTTCTCAAAGAGGACTTCAGAGTTGGCTTGAAGGACCTTGATGGTTCGCTACATACTGTTTTGTGCTTATCCTTGTTCGCTGACATGGACGGCTTATCTCATCAGATGCTGCTGCTGAGAAGCGTGATCCTCATAACTTCAATCCTAGTCAGAATATTCGAGGTATGTCGTGTTTCATCTTTTGTGTCGTGGATTTCCTTCTCTCAATGTTGATTTTCAGATTATGATACTATTGACCTTCCCGTGTTCACTTGCTCCAGTCGTGACTATGTTCGTCTCAAAGGTTACATCTCCTCTTCAAGCAGGGTGGGATCAGTCAACTGATGAATCTCCTCTAGGTCAGGTGAAAGGGGATGGTGAACCTACATGTTTTACTAAAGCCAAGGACACTGGAATTCCCGATCTACAAGAGTGGTGTCACCAGCTGACTGTCTCTTCTCGGGAACGATTTGCGAGAAACTTTTTGGCTCACTTGAAAATGTTTGCCACATCTGTTCTATCATATGTTCAGGGTATTGGTGAAGTTACCACTGCAGACTGTGAAGACTTGCGCCACAAGTGGGAGTCATCTTTCAGAAATGACTATGATGATCCGGTTGATCAAGGTACATTGGCTGATTCTGATGATCCCGACCCCTTTGCAGCCATTCTTGATGGTCTTGGTTGTGATTTGGGAGCTGCCTTGTACTCAATGAGCAGGCCGAAACCTGCTCCAAAGGTTGATGAGTATGGGCACCCTGTGGGAATTGCCTCACGGCTAGCGCTGGTGAGATTCAAACAATCACTGTAGGTGCAGCACTGCTCAAATTTTCCAATGTTTTTAGGAGTTCTCAAAGTTGGTAGACAATTGTGTCAAAGATCTTCAAGAGCGCTTTAAGGACGGTCTTGAAGACAAATGCAAAAGTGGTGCTGCGGATGTAAGATTCAATTCATTTCAATTATAACACAAGATACCATGCTTTTCAGGCTGTTGCTGCTGCTGTCACAACTACCGATGAATTTGCTGCTTCCATGCATTGGACTACGTACCGAGCCAGTGAGCACGAGTCTCTTCAAATGCGTTTCGCATGACTCAGAAAATCCTAGCACTTCGTCGTCACGGTTCATGGCGCAGGGATCTCAACGTGGAACTCATTATGCCCTTCACAAGAAACATTGCTCACTCGTGGGGCAAAATTTTTGAGTCAGATTTGTTTGGCCCTTTCGAAGCTGCCTCTATTTCTTCGATCAGCAAACTCCTCGAAGATGTTGAGAATTCAGCAGCCCAGGGCCTCAAGGACCGGTCCAGGATGCAAGGTGAACTATGCCTTGAAGAAGCCCGTGTTGCCCTCAAGAGAACTATGGAGGTGGTACGAGAGACGATGAACAATGAGCAGAAGGAGGTGTCAAGGTGCATGGCTCCGCATGTTCAATTGCATCTCCTTGAAGGTTATGATCGTGCAATGGAAGAAAGAGGAACAGGAAGTGTGGCACGTCAAAAGGTACCCCTTTACCATGGAGATTTCGAATTTCGAGATAAACCTGACCAATGTTTAGAGCTATTTCCGCGAGTTCATCGATAGCTGTAAGGACGGAATCTTTAACGATGGCGCCGACGTCGTCATGCATCGTCTAACCAAGGCAGCGGATGCGGTAGGTGATGCACTTGATGGTGCTTTGGGCCAGCTCGCGCAGAAGGTGTGTTTGAAGTTTTTACTGCTCGAAGGCTCGTTTCATCTAATATATCTTCTGTTTTGTCAGATCGAGGTCAACGTGTCTATCCTCTGGGAAGGTACCCATGATGATCCTGTCCAAGTTAGGGCATGCTCAGACATGGTGGCCATTGTCAAAACGGTGCTCGAACATGTAGAGTACTGGACCACTGCCCAAAAGACAAGCTGTACCAGCAAGACGAGCGATGATGCCATGGACTTATAACTAGCCTATATACCCCATCAAAATTAAGGTGTGCTATAATAATTTTACCACTTGTCTTGGCGAGATGTCCTTTCAACAATCCCATTATTCCATGAATCACTGTATGATGGTTAGTATACTCGTAGATATTCATAATTGCCATATGTCACATTTTTTGCGTTTAATATCAAAGAAACTGGTATATATACTTAATTGAGGATTTACTAGCAGTGAAGTAAGACTCATGCAGTAGCAATAACTAAGTAATACAAAGGTACAGTCATCTACTAGCGTAACAGCGTTATATCGTGTCATCACCCTTTCGTTCGCTGGAAAGTTGTCGCTAAGGTATCAACTTCTGTTAATATGGCGTCTCCACTCAGACCCGGTATATAGGACGTCCCTTCCTGTCAACCTCGGCTCCCGTACGTGCATCGGAATAACGCTGCCTGCGCGAGTATCCCATGAATCCCCATGTACCTTTATTGTTCCTGAACTTGAAGGGGCCGCGTGGTGCTAAACCAAAGAAACGGCGCAGGCGTTCTCCAAACGAAAGTTGATAATAGTCTGGCGCATATACCCCATAGCCGGCATGACCAGGTTGCTGCGAATATGTCAACGTAGGCACATCGAAGGAGACAAAAGAAATATACCAATACGACTGGAGCACCGACAGGAGCCATCACTGTCTGGCCATGAGAGTGATGATGACTGCGATGGCTATGACGGCTACGGTGACTATGATGACTGCCTTGATAGGGGACGCCTAGGGTTTCTGGTTGCCCGAGATAGGCACCAGCAGTCGTTGCGTATCCAGTATTATATCCATTTGCATAAACGACGGGTTGGCCAGCATTCATGGGCCCTTGAGTAGGATAGTAGGTAGTCATTTGTCACGATTCGTAAGACAGCAACGCGCAATTTGTGGAGAAGGTTCAAGTTCAAGAAGCATTTTTCGGCAAGCCACATAACAGAGAGTTTCTTTGCATTCGGGGATAACGGCATCAATCGTACGGACATCACGGACTCCTCTTATATCGACACACCTAACCTAAAACTTAACGCGAGTATACGATACATGGAGCATAGGGTGCTACAGAAACTACTCCATGGCATCGGGAAAGTCACCCTCATCAAGATCAGGAGGCTATAATAATCAATCAGTTATGTCTCCTTGGCACAACATAGAAACATACCTCTTTTGGTTCCTCATCTTCTCCATACTGCATTGTATAATCTATGTGGCTGATTACTGTCTCTAATGAATCGGAATTGGTAAGATCTAGGGGTAAAAAGGACACAAGTGGATGGTCCTCAATCTACACGGAGATCAATGAATACGATCTTCAGATGCGACATTGTTGACACATACGAGTTGCACGATAGCTTGGTTGAGAGCATGAAATCGCGGATTGGATGGGTTGGCCTGCGAAGCATGGCTCGTCGCAAGCAACATAGGATCCGGATCTAGGTACCTAAACAAGAAAGCGTCTTCAGCATGAGACTGGTTCCACACAACCAAAAGAAGTACCGAGCTATATTCTTGCGGCCTCGCAGTCCATTTCTTGCTCCGCCGGAAGGATCTTCTGGATTTGAGGTTACGAGATCCATTTTTGACATGATATTGATCCATGGGATTTCAAGGTTGACCATGGCAGACATTGCTGAGAGCACACCACTGGCTAAAACTATTAGTGAATTGAAGGATAGCCAGAAGGCGACCCAACGCACCTGAAGAACTTGTATCTGTCTTCCATAAACTGTGACTCGATGAGATAAACTGCACACGTGCGGATACTGAGCCTTTGCAGGTCTCGTACGAGCGTTGGAAGGAACGGGTGATGAGTGTACAATTCGATTTGGCCTGATCACCTTTCAACGACGTTAAAATACAGGATACAGTTTCTCCTTACCTGGACAGTCAATGATAAGGTAGTCATCGTCAAATCCGCCAAGCTCCTCTTCTAGCCAGTCCATGTTCTGCAGTAGATATCTGTCGCACCATTGAGTTTTCCCGTTTTTACCTGTCGTCATCGCAGAGACTCACTCACTCACTCGAAGCAGTAAACGAGACCACCATTCGGGCCATACCCAAGCTCGTTCATGACATCCTCCAAGTTTATGAGATCCCGAATATCAATAACGGGCGCATACTCGAAACTGTTGGTGTCTGCAGCAGGATCGAGATTGACCAGATGGCCAGTTCGCTTGGACGCTTGAAGATGAGTAAGAAACGAGGCGCTGAAGGTGGATTTCCCAGCGCCTGCAGGCCCCGTCACTAGTACTGCATATCGCATCGAGTTCAATTTTTTGAGAGTCACTCGCGGGCAGATCAAAGGAATTTTGGAATAAGCCATGTTCCCACGGTCGACGAGCGCACAATCTCTCCAGTGCCGCCATGTCAAGGCCACCGATCAATGCAGAGCAGACTGCGGCCGGGATCTCAGTCGACCCATTAACCCTCGACCGTGTCATACCAGAATCAAGACGCCCAGACGGGACGTGAGTGCGCTGATCTTATCTTTCATATCCCCGTATCATGTACTGACTCTGTTTTGAGTGTTCGGAAGCAGATTAAAATTCGTCCAGGCTTTACGCCACAAGAAGATGTCCGTAGATTTAGAGGGACGCGTCAGGCGCAGATGGATGCAAATGCCTTGCCGAAAGGACATATTATTGGCTGGGCGCCACCCCCGCAACCTGTGGCATCTGATGCAAAGCCTATGAGCAAGGCCGCGAAGAAAAACGCGAAACGACGGGAGGCAAAGAAGGAGGCAAAGAAGGAGGAGGTACCAGAGAACTGGGATGACGATGAAGCCAGTGATGCTAAGGCAGTGAAGGAAGCGACCTCCACTCAGTCTACGAACGAGTCGAAATCCGCGTCATCAGCATCTAATAATGACGCGTCTACTGGTGCACAGGAGTTGACGACGAAACTCGAGAAACTGGAGATCAAATAGCTCTACATCGGATTCTTGTTTTCTGTATGACCAGATTAATTATGTGTACAAGTACTAAAATGACGATGCATGGTATATATACAAGTGGTGCTACAATTATTAATCATGCGATATGTTTGAGTGGACCACACATCCAAGGGTCTAGATACGTCTATAGGTCCATGGGCTCTGCCCGCGCCAAAGACGCTATCTGGTAGATTCCGACCCATTATTGGCATCTGACTGTGATGGTGGAGTTTGCGGTGGGGATGGCGTAGGCGGTCTAGGTTTGGGCCGAACCTCCATCATTATGATGATGAACAGAACGAAACCAGTCAGAGTAACTTCGAAATCATTGAAAGACACTATCGAAAAGAAAGTGAGAACTACTTACGAACAGCACGTCGCATGTTTTCCCACTTAATCTCTTCAACATCGGTACGAAGGTCACTGACACTGACGATAACCTTATTCAAAAGTTCCTATTGGAAGTTCAAGGTCAGTGGGATAAGCAAGAAAAATATTACAACTCGGAACCGACCTCGATAGTGATATCTCGCTGTTTGTGATCTGATTTCGTCTCGTTCTTCCGGTTGTTCACATCCATCTGAATCCTTTCAATGTACATTAATGGAAAAAACCGCGATGAATTGCGAGCATGGATACACACTCGTGCTTCAATATGTCAACATCTTCCTTCATCTTTACATCTAACCGATCAACTTCACGACGCAAAGCCGCTGTAGAAGTGCGTATTGCTGCCGAGTCATTCTTGGTCATCATTGTAATCTCTGCGCGCAATTCTGAAAGTGCGGCGCGAAATAGGTAGGCTTGCTGAAGAACGTAGGCATAAGAAGTAGACAGAAGTATAAGATGTACTGCGTACGTTGTCAAGATCCTTCGCTGTTAGTCCGTCTGACCGAACTCTACCTACGCGATCGACAAGAAGTGCGCGTGTAGCACGCATAAGGCTGCGCGCCGTTTGTTCCGGAAACGTCTTTTCTAGTGCGACAAAGAAAGAATGTGTATGAAATGGTGGATTGGTGTATGTCGGACGTGGTGCGAATTCTGTAGAGGGAACACTTGTTATTGGAGATATCCCATTTAAAGGCTGGTCGCGCGTAAACGTCGACTTTGACCGCGTCATGCTTGGACCAGCATCGGAGCCATCTCCTGTAGCAAAAGATTGAGAAGGACTGACAGAAGAATCTTGTGGACGTGCAAGGGATACAGCGGCAACAGTATTAGGGCTGTTGGTTGGAGGATCTGTGATTGTCTGGTCGTTGTGCAGAAAACGAAAGACTGGTCTGTGACTGGGCCAGGGTGACGGGGAAGATAATTTGTCTGGTGCAGACAGACGACAAACCCGAGGCAGGCTACGCAACATGGAGTTGTTCGGGAGATGGACGTTACGGGCAACTCCCTGTTGATGCTTGTTGAAAACCCTCGCCATTGCCTCCAAGTCTGAAGCCCGTTACCAAGGAATCTGCTACCAGAGTTCCACTTACTCTGGGGCCACGTCAACTTTGAACTGCTCTGACCGAGCGGAACTGTTCAATCAGCACACCTCGCTCTTTGTTATCACTTGAAGGCTGCTCGCATGACTAACGTTCAATCCGGGAGGCCCGGAGGGACAAATCCGGATTTAAATAAAGGCTGCATTGTGCTCTCAGAGATACCCACAGTATCCTCAAGATGTCAAAGTCTACTTCTCAGTCTCCAGCACCAAAACCAGGGAAGCTGACCTTGTACAGCAATCATCTTTCACCTAATGGCCTCAAAGTATCGGTCTATCTCGAAGAGCTCCGCGCTAAAGAACCAGCTCTCTTTGAATCCGTAACGTCAGTCTTTCGCAATGTTGAATCTCGCGCTCTAATCTCTGTGTAGGCTAGAGAGGGTTGATCTATCGACGGGGATACACAAGGTGAGCAACGAATTGTTTCTGAAGGATCAGATCTCTCAAAGCGTTATCAGCAACCCCCGTTCCTCAAACTGAACCCCAATGGCCGTATACCAGTCCTCGTTGATCACAATGCCGATGAATTTTCCGTCTTTGAGAGTGCAGCGATCTTGTTATATCTAGAGCAGAACTACGACAAGAAGAAGGCATTCTCCTTCGATGCGGAAAAGAATCCGAAAGAACACAGCTCCATCCTTCAGTGGATCTTTTTTGCTGTAAGGAGTACGCGTCTCTGGAACTCGGAGTCAATGATCATTCTTTTTCATGTAGCATGGCGGCCTCGGTCCGATGCAAGGCCAAGGTCGGTCTCAAATGTTTCACGAACGAGTTATAGCACTGACTTGACCAGCTCACTACTTCCTGCATTACTGTGCGGAGGATGTTCCTTTTGCTAAGAATAGTCAGTAGCTGTCGACGTTCCCTTCATTAATGAGTTCTTATATCCATAATAGGATATCATGAAGAGGTGAAGAGGCTGTATGGTGTCCTGGAGAAAGGTCTTACCAACCGCGACTGGCTTGTGGGTCCGGGACGCGGGCGCTATACCATAGCCGACATGAATGCCTTTCCATGGTAAGTTCAATTGACATCAAAGATCGCGATTCTAATTGATGTGGCGCTTTGCAGGGTCCGGCTGCACACTCGAGCCGGAGTTAAGGACCTCAATGACTGGCCTAATCTCGAAGTAAGCCTTTATAACCCGTTACAAGCGCTTGGTTGGCTAATGCGACATCCTCAGGCATGGCTCGTGCGTATTTCTGAGCAGCCAGGAGTGAAAGCTGCCATAAAGTGGATGGCCTTGAAGTGATAACCAGTGAGATGATCCTTTGCTTGTGAACCAATGTCGTCATATTAAGCACTACCACCAAGACAAGATGTTGCTGATAGCTCTTCTAATACGAGTCAAAGATATCTCATTCCTGCTCGTTGATTCCAGTGTCTCTGAGAAAATAAAACTTGGATATAATTAAGCCTTTCCAATTTCAAGACCCTTCTGAACCGCAGGCCTAGCAAGAGCGCGTGCCAGCCATGCCTACATTTCAATGTTCAGCTCTGCAAGTCTACGTGAGATGTGGGAGTATTTCGTACTTTGACATTTGGAAATTCGTCAAGTGTCTCGATGCCTGCAAAGGCGTAGCCACGAACCCTGTGCGTGCAAGTCCGTTCAATGCCTGTATATATGCTTCAAATGGATTTTCAACTGACCAAGGGAATGTCTTAATGTCTGCGATAGTGAGCTTACCCCTGCCTGGACCAGCGAGCCAGTCACGGTCTTTGAGACGGATCTCTAGGACACCATACAGACGCTTCGTTTCGTCAAGATAGCCTACGACACTTGTCAAGCTACGTCGTAGGGATATGAGTGAGAAGACGTACGTTTCTTGGCGTATGGTATATCCTCTTTGGCGAAGCGGTTGAAGTGGTTTGCTATATGCCACATTTAGAACACGGACAAGTCAGAGTATGCAGAAGTACTCACATTGGCCTTGCATTGGGCCGACACCTCCGTGCTATCCATAAAGTGAGCATTCAAAAGGAACCTGCAAAGCAACCTTACTTACAGCGAAGAAAGTCCACTGAAGTATCTCGCTATACTCATCGGGATTCTTGACAGGATCGTACCATAGTTTGAAACCCTTGTCGTAATTGTGAGCCAGATACAACATAATCGCAGCAGTCTCGAAAACGGCGAAATTCCCGCGACGGCGATCAATAAGAGCAGGGATACGTCCATTCGGGTTAATCTCAATGAACCATGGTTGCTGTTAGGGTAAGTATATCAGCTTCCGGGCGCGTAGCTTACGTCCATCAGAATGGAACCTTTTGAATATCTTTCGATATGTCAACCCTCTCAACACTGATGGGAACATGCAGTGATATCAACACCTTGCTATACCCGTACAGCAGCACAGCACACTGACTCGTAATCTAGCTCAGGGTATAGGACCTTGAGTTCCTCGAGGAAGACAGAAGTTTGGAAGCCATTGGGGGTGGGCCAGGTATAAAGCAGGAAAGGTTTGATGGAAGTGGACATCACAGTAGAGGTTCTGTTCGGATATATGGGACGGTCTGAGAGTGAAAATCTTTTATATGGAGGGAAGAGACCATGTGTGACATCATCCGAAGTTTAAACTTACAAATCCACTTCCCAAGTCGAACGATTTCAAAGCACAATTCCCATCCAATTAGAGAAGATAATTTCAGGGCGCAGCCCATAGAGCATCGTAGACCCGGTTTTCTAGTTGTTGTGCAGCAATAGTCATTTATGTATTAGGTACAGTCGTCTCTTCTGTTTTTCTTTCGGGTGTATATTCGAACTGTGAGCCAACGATATTTCCCCGAAAGCGTTTCCTCATGTCGAGCTGAACAACAGAGATGATGGAATGCCTCGAAAATCTGCGGTAAGGGCACTTACCATCCCCCGTTTGCATTCAAAAGTCGCTTTACGAAGCGACTGACATTCCTCTGGAAGGTCCTGAACATGGTATTTCAGGCAATCGGAAGGGAGGTTTCCTTGTTTTTTGACGCAGTCAGAACGCATCAAGCAATCCTTTAGTGCTGCGATGAGATTTTGACACGAAGAGGCCATTGAAGCTGCTCAGGCGTTGGGAGGTACTGAAGACGTTAGGGTCACGTGGAAAATTCATACCTTCCTCGATTTCGACTGCTTTCTGCCTATGTCGCGATTCCTCCGTTTTCTCCCTAGAAACATCCCGACTGTGGCTCCTGTTCCACATAGGGCCGTGCTCTCGCTCGGAGGTTCTGATGTCTCCGAATTTCTCAATGGGATTCTCGCTTCACATGTAACGGAACCCAAAGCGCCACGTTATTCTGTATTTCTGAACGCCCAGGCACGCACGGTCCTATCCCATCAGCTAGTGCAACATTGATCAATGACGATTGCTCTTCCAGGGAAGAGTTTTGTACGATGTCTTCTTGTATACGTCTTTGGACGCCGCGGGCAAACCCATCTACCTTCTGGACTACGACGCGCGTTCTTCAGATGCTCCCTCATTGATATCCTTACTCAAACGATATGTACTTCGTTCCAAGGTCAAAATAAGAGATTTGTCCGAAGAGTATGACGTTTGGGCCTCTTGGGGGAGTCCAGTCATTTCGGAACTGACAAGACAATGGTCATGGACTCATAGCGGTGTTATTCAGCCTAACTGGGAAGGGTCGGAATGGCCGTGGGGCAACAAGAATGAGTCAGTCTGGGATAGAAGAGCACCGGGCATGGGAAGACGTTCCCTTGTCAAGAAGGGTGCACTCCGTATGTCTTTTCTCTTCGTCATAACATTCGAGCTCATTTCAACGACTCATCCGGCTAGCACAGGAAACTTCTGATCACGAACGAGCTTCTTCTGACGTGTATACACTACACCGGATTTTCACAGGCGTGCCTGAGGGACTCGAAGATCTTCCCGCCATGCAAGCATTTCCCATTGAATCTAATATCGACATAATGGGTGGATGTAAATGAAATATGTATCCTCGAGCTCAATCACTGATTATCTGTAATCAACAGTGGACTTCAGGAAGGGTTGTTATGTAGGTCAAGAGCTGACCGTGCGGACATACCACACAGGATCTATTCGTAAAAGGATTCTTCCTGTTGTGATTCATAAGACAGGTCTTCGGTAAGTGCTAGACTTGTCTCGTTGATATCTAACGACGTTTCACATTATTCTTAGCCCTCATCCTATTGTGGCACCCTCGCCAGAAGCCCCTTCATACCCTTCCAGCCTTGTCATATCGTCTACGCGTATTCGGAGTCCAGATGATACTCGCTCACTTCCCCGACCACGTGGGACTGGCAAACTGTTGACATCCAGCCAAGGCATAGGACTGGCTTTATTGCGCCTTGAACAAGTAGAAGCCGCAGAACAAGGCGAGCTCAGTCTAGGATTCAATGTTGAAGGTGGACCGAGTGAGGGAGCATGGGAGATACAGCACTGTTGGCCAGATTGGTGGCCACGGCGACCAGAAGAGCCGTGAAGTGGCTTCTTCCGAACATTAGAAAACGTTACGCGTTATAGCTTGTCCCCAGAAAAACAATACGGATAGAATTTTTGACGTTTTCTAGTCAGATAGGTGATTCAATGGTGACCGAGGCGAATACGTATTCCCCATCATGGCTAACGGAAACGTGAATGGGACCAATTTTGAATTTGTCAAGGAATGCAAGAGGATGGTATTCGAGAGCAGGCTTAGGACGCGCTGGACCTTCGCCTAAACCACGATAGGATAGCTCTTTCCAGATTGGTTGCACGTTAGGATACATAGCCTTGTATGCGGCCTCCTTCACGGCCCAGCTAGAAACGTATTTGCATAGCGTACTGAGCAGAAAACATCTAACGTACCGAACTGCTAGGAAACGAATGCGTCGAGCTAGGTCAGACGAAGGCAATGATTCAAACTGGAGAATTTCATCGTGGCTAAGGATGCGAGCGGGAAGTCGGGAGCCTCTACGCCGGAACAAAGCAGCAATACGAGGCACATGAAGAACATCCACGCCGATACCCAGGATGGCCATGAAAAGAGTTCGAAAACTTTTTGAACTCAGATCAAGAATCTATAATTGTTTTCTGGCGATTAGATTTATCCTCTCCATCATGGCTAATTCGACAGTCTATATAGCAGCCGCTACCAATAGGCATTCTCAGGCGGCTGCTATATCCGATAGTTCCCTTGCTGCATTCGGTTCTTCCAAGCTGATTGCGCTATGGGACATCTCGGTACGTCCTTCTATCCAACTATCTTCAAGGAATACATCTCACAAATGCATCAAGAGCGAAATTGACCGTGGCATAAACGAGACGCTTCCAGGACACGAGGGCCTCGTGACATGCGTCCGCTTCTTCTCAGATACGGCGTTCCTCAGTGCAGATGATCGTGGAACACTTATAGTTTGGCGGAAACTTGAATCACAGGCATGCATGTTGTATACTATCCACCTCACATCCCTAATAGATTCCTACCTACTGCTTAATAGTGGAATTTGACTGGTAAAATCCAGGCTCATGAGAAAGCAGTCTCTTCTCTATGTACGCTTGATGACCTACTGGTCACTGGGTCATCGGATGCCGCTGTCAAAATTTGGAGAGTTGAATCTGGCACCGACGGAATAGGCATGCTGCAGATATCTTTCTAGATCACAAGAAGCTCATCCTACGCTACAGATAATTTTGTTTGTATGCAGACCATTCCCTTGAACGGTCGATATCCTCTCGCTCTTGCCCTGACGTATCTCCCTGGTTCAAAAAGTACTATTTTATTCAATCTTTCGAAGCTAGTTTGATCTCATCTCTTTAGTACTAATTCTTGCTATCTCCGGCACGGATAGCAAAATACACATTTGGACGCGATCTGAGAATCTTGTGTGTCCTCTTTCACTAAGAGGGTTCGATTCTCAGCTGACTCGTCCGTAGTTCGTACATGCATCTGTACTTGCAGGTCACGAAGATTGGGTCAAAACACTGGATTTTCAGGACCCAATTTCACAGGGACAAACTCTTGTCTTGGCGTCAGGTTCACAGGACGCAACCATTAGACTTTGGAATGTAGAACCATGGAGTCGACCCACTTCCACGTCCCAAAAGGATCGACCAGACAACCTGAACGACGAGCTTCTAGATGCATTTGAAGCATCGCTAGGTGCTGTCGGTGAGGCCGAAGAAGGTGGAAGGCAGATATCACTAAAGCGACATATTCTGACTGTCAAAGGTGACCAAGGAAGGTGACTTGTTTCCTAGATCTTCTTATCTCTTTGCTTCTTCTCCGCAGTTCGCAGCAATTTTCAATAACATTCGACGCTCTTCTCATCGGACATGAGGCAGGCGTTACCTCCGTCACTTGGAAACCCCTATCCGTCGGTTCTGAACCAACCCTATTGTCGACTTCTACGGACTCATCTGTTATACTATGGTCTCAGTCGACCGCAGTAGCACCAACAAAAGAAGGTTCAACGTCCATTTGGATTAATAGGCAACGTTTTGGAGACATTGGTGGACAGCGGCTCGGAGGCTTTGTTGGTGGGGGATGGGCGAAACATGGTGAAGAGGCTCTGGCATGGGGATGGACGGGGTCTTGGAGGCGTTGGAAGTGTAAAACACCTGCAAAAATTGCATATGAAGAGGCATGGTTGGAAGCCGGTGCTATCAGCGGACATAATGGACCGGTCAAAGGATTTGATTGGAGCCCTACTGGGACTTATCTTCTTTCCGCCGGGTAAGATTCTTTGGTTCTTGCTAGAGCCGATAACAATCAAGCATTCACAGTCTGGACCAAACGACAAGAGTACATGCAGTAATGCCTGGCTCCCGCAAAGGAGATTCCGAATGGCACGAGCTCAGTCGTCCCCAAGTACACGGATACGATCTAATTGATGTTGCGTTCATTGATCCTTTGCGATTTGTGAGCATTGCGGATGAAAAAGTCGCTCGAATTTTCGAGGCTCCACGCAACTTTATCAACCTTATCGAAGAACTGGGAGTTTCAAAATTCACCGAGAGTCAAGTAAGCCTTATACCTGATCATATTCGTTACATTGTTGTCATTTTCGTATAGCATCAACGTCCTTTTGCTGCCAATGTACCACCTCTGGGATTGTCCAATAAGGCAGTGGAAAATGGTTGGTCATCCATTACGTGTCTATAGGATCCTACTGAGCATCTGTGTCCAGCGCAAGCATTCTCAAGCATGCTTGAAACGCGGGAAAGGAGACCTTTTGAGGGAGAGCTGGCTTCAACCACTCTTTGGCCAGAAATTGAGAAAATATTCGGTCATGGTTATGAGGCAAGGCCTGGTTTGATCTGGTTGTACTGTGTCTTACTAAAACTCATACTTTTTCATAGTCCATGACTCTGGCAGTATCTCCAGATAAGCGTTTCCTTGCAACTGCATGCAAAGCGACAACACTCGAGCATGCCGTTGTCCGAGTGTATGATACAACAAAATACCAGCCTGTTGGGCAGCCACTCCCAGGCCATTCTTTAACTGTAACGCGAATTGCTTTCAGTCCTGATGGGAATTTTGTTCTCTCAGTTTCAAGAGACAGGTCTTGGCGGCTTTTCAGAGCTCGGGAAAGCGGTGGTGAGTCCTATTTTTCCTCTTTCTCAATGTATGTTGAACATTTCTTCAGGTTTTGTTCCAATAGCTGCGGATAAATCTCATGGAAGGATCATATGGGACTGCGCATGGGCCAGTGAAGGAGATGTATTTGCAACTGCATCACGAGACAAGACTGTCAGCATTTCCCGTTGATTCACATCGTATGGTCTTAAATCCGAGAGAACTACCCAGGTGAAAATATGGGAACAACAGAAAGCAAACAAGTGGATCGCTGTCGATACCATTAAGACCAGCTCAGCTGCGACGGCGGTTGCATTTGCCCCAGGTGGCACACACCATCGGTAAGATAAGCTACGAAACCAAACTTCCATCTAAAACGTCTTCGATTCCTGAACAGACGCCGGCTCGCTATTGGATTGGAGACCGGTGAAATCTTCGTGTATTCCACTCCAATCACTTTGACAGCGCCTTGGCACTTAGATATGGCAATTACATCAAGGTCGGTGGATCCGTTAGGCGAAGAACTGGTACAGAAGCTGATTCTATCACAGACTTGCACATATCGATCACATTCATCGACTAGCATGGCAGCCCACAAATTCTTGTGCCCCGACAAGACTTGCAAGCTGCAGCGAAGATGGTACTATAAAGATTTCAAATATTCCAATGACCATCGAGTAATAATGATTCCAATGATTACGGATGAAAAGAAAGCTGATATACAATGTGTGAAACAATGGGTTCAACAACCCAGATGATTTAACAGGTACATACATAGGACACAAAACTTTTCGTGATAACAAGTTCAGCGAAGATGGGAGGTGTAATATAAGGGTATCAAACAATGGGTGTGGTGTGCAGTATATCAGAAACAGACGAACAGCAGACATGGCGTAGGTAAGGATACAAAAGGCAGGGCCATGGGCCCGAGGTTAAATGATATCACGGAGAGACATGGGAACTTCGGGCTGCAAAAAGTTATGTTATTGATCAGAATGGCAAGGACCAATTGACTTACACATTTGATCCTAGAAGGGAGATGATGTATTCGTGAGTTGTCACGAGGAATCAGTCACAAAACTCACTTGTAGAAACACTCTATGGACCGCAACATTTCAACATCTCCCCCAGTAGCAGTCACAAAATTCACAACTACACCCGCTCGGGAGTAGTTAGATGCAATCGCGGGGGCAACACTGAATACAAGACTGGTAAACATATGAAAAGACGCAATCAAGGGCATGATTCACCGATGGGCGTATTCTTCAACAGCTTGAGGAAGGTCTACAAGACAGATGCATCGGCATTGTAGAGTATTCCATAAAGGCAGAAGCTTACCATAATTAATGATGAGAGGAATGTGAGAAATATCAGAGGTTTTGACTTGAACATCGTAGACGACTAAGACTCTGGTCGTGGGCCGCGTGATAAGGGAGGTGGAATTCCTAAATTTGTTCAAGGCAGCTAATTTAGTTCCTGCGTTCATGTCACCATGCTTTTCTGGGTCATCAAACAAGATTTTGACGGGTAGATAAAGACACTTACTAGAGGGACGGCTTCCGAGCCTCGACTAGCCAATTTATATACAACCGAATCCAGCGACGTCATCCCTCCGACATGTACGATCGCTTGGTTGACCTCAATATCTTCGAACAGGTCCGCCAAAGCATCGAGTTTCCATTCTCTGGCTTGAGCCGTCTCGGCACTGGACGAAGCGCCTCTTCCAGAACCAATGATGCCAAGTCCACCACCAGGAGCTACAGCAATGGGGTCTACTCGACCGCTCGCTGTGAAAGCCAAATATAGATAGTACTGACGGAGACCACGAGATCCTTGACCGCTGTCTGTGTGTGTAACGTTGCCATCGCGTCGAACGAGAACACGAACAGGCTCCCGGAGCTGTATGGCAGAAGCAAGGTTCAAAACATCCTGAGGAACTGTGTTAGAAAAGAGAGCAGTTTGGCGCTCAATCGCAGGAGAACCGTTCAGTATCGGCTCAGGAGTAGATGAAGATACTGCAGAGAATCTGCGGCCCTGGTTCTGGAAAGGAGAGACGATGCAATTATTTGGCTCGACATTGCTATTATTACTGAATGGAGTGGAACTTGGAGTAGTACCTGAGTTTGATGTTCCAACTGGGCGAGAACGAGGCGGAGGAAGAAGCTTGACTATACTGAAGACAAAATCATGCAGATTTCGAGCGATGAGCTGGTCAACTTCATCTAAGACAAGGAACCGGACCTCGGCACCTGAAAGTCCACCAGGAGTGGTAAACAAGGCATGGAGTTTCTGAGGGGTACCGCAGATAATGTGGGGCATATTCTGTTGTAGGAGTCGCAGCTCTTGATTCGAGTCAGTATTGGGAGACGTCGCTCCTACCCCAAGTGCAGAACGGACTCCAATAGGCCCTCCGAGATCTCGAATCATGCGCTGTGCTTGTGTTGCTTGATCTACTGTAGTGGAAATCAAAATTACAATCGGACCACGATTGGGATGAACGCTGATATTGGTGGCAGCAATTTGAATGGCTGGTATGACGTATGCGGCAATTCTTTCTTGTGTAGGAGGTGCTTGAGCAATGATGTCGGAGCCTCGTAACAGGAAAGGCAATGCACGTTGTTGTATCTTGTTGGGCGGGCCAATTCTGATGCAGAAATCAGCTGGAGAAAGTTACGAACGTGCGTAGCCTCACCCAAACTTAGTGAGAGATCTCAGAAGTTCAGGTGTCAAAGACAGTTGCTCCCATTTGGAGATCACTGGACCAGAATCTCGAGGTGAGCCATTATCACTTTGTGAATCCAATACCTGCCGAATGTTTAAGTCATTGTGCTGAATGGAGAGCTGGAATAACGTACCCCAGATGAATCGCGACGGAGCAGGTTAGCGACCGAGCGACGCTTATCCCGCATGATATTGTCCTGTCGACCGACGTTTGGATCTAGGGGTCTCATAGGTAAATCAAGGTTACCAGCAGACCATGTCCGCATTGGAGGGTTAGAATGGCGCGTGATTGACCGCATTTCAGGCCGAGGTGGTAATCCATGACTAAGAGCAGCTGGGGTTGAGGAAGGTACCGTCTGATTTGGAGCGATGTCACCGTGTTGAGGGTTCATAGCCACAATGGAGTTGCTCCGTAGATCAGTGTTTGTAGACTGCATTTGTTGTGTTTGGATGGCAAGAAGCTGCCCAACGGAGGAAGTCAAAGTATTTAACCGCTGAGAGATCGAGGATATGTCGTCAGATGGTACTGATTGATTGGGTGCAATGTTTCCCAGTGATGGTCGCGGATTCAACCTAGGGCCACTGAACTGAGGCGAGGAAAAGTGGTGTCCACTGGGATTCGCAGGAGCGAAAGGGTCTTTGAATTCTGGCTGGGATGAACCACCTAAGGAACGCTCTACGAGGATATTGACTTTATGCTGAACATCGCCAATGCTGCGCTGCAACTCCCGTATCACGTACTCGCATTGCACCAGACGGTTGAGGATGTCGTGAATCATCGGTGAAGCTTTCAATTGAGCTTCAACACTCAACGCGGATTCACCACTAGGAGTAAATTGACTGCCGGAACCCAACGAAGAAACAGGCGATGATGAAGTCTGACCACCGTAAAACGACACACCAGTGTGATGTATACCGATAGGCGGTGTTGAAATCTGGTCACGACCTTGTTGTCGTAAAGGAAAGAAGGAAGCTCCAAAGGCTTGATTTTCAATTCCTTCAGAGGTGGGTGGCTCCAGTTTATCATCACCTTCGGGTAAAGTGTCCAAACTTCCCGCCATGCTCGACTCTTTCGTCACCCTAGAATCTAATCCCGGATATATTTTTCCTGCGTCACCCTGGCGATGTGTCAGTGAATGTCGAGACCGTTCATATGGCTCGGTGGACGTAGACGATTTCTGCTTGGAATCCATATTACCGTCGATCGAGGGACTGGGCGACGAGGTGGCAGAACGGTATTCAGAGGAAGAAACAGACAAAGAGCGTCGATCCTGCTCCCTGAACGTGTGGTAAAATCCCGGTCCCAATCCAGTTCTACCTTCTTCGTCAACACCGCGCGAGCCTCCAGGAAAGAAAGGCATGGATGCAGGATTTAGGGCTGCACTCTGCGCCATGGTTTAGATAGGCAGATAGCAACTAGTTCGTAACAATCAAACCACAAGGAAAAGTTCACCATGGATGGCAGTGGTTGGTAAGCTGTTGATTTCTGACAGTTGAGGAAGTTGATCTTACCACGACGGTCGTAGAAAGGTAACTACACCACTTCCATACAGACAGAGCAGACGATGGACAGGTGAAAGGCTGAAAGACCACTGTTTACTTGTGCAGTGATGAGAACGATTGTTGGTGACACGCTGGCAGGGGTTAGATAAAGCCGATCTCATCAAACCCAGAAAATTCAGACGAATCAATTATGATTTACAATAGAAATAGTATTCTTGAAATACGACCTTGGCTATATTGTGTAGCAGAGGTAGATTTCATGATAGTACATAGTTGCATATACATGGATATGGGACAAGATACAAAGAACATAAGTAGAAAGAACATCAGATATAATTCCGAGATTTTATATGATACACTTGGCAAAAGATACTCCAAAAACATTATGGCGATCATTGGGATTGATCAATACGGTGGGTTCGGCGGCTAGTCTATACAAAGGGATGACGGTGAATACAATAATGTTACGAAGGTACTTGTTTTTGCGCACCTATTGGGAACTCCGCGAAACTGGTGGGACAGACCTAAACGCACTAGAAAGAGATGTAAAAGAAGGTCAAAAGCCATAACAATAAAACTCACTTTGCGTCTTGCGCAGAACTTCTGGGAGCTCACCCGGTAACTTGGTTACCTATGGAGAATAGAGCATTAACTAAAACTACTTTTCGACGAGAGTTGCATACCACAATCTTTCGCCCGTCAAGTTCTGTTCCAGTGAGGCTAAGGGCCTGCTTGGCGGCAGACAACCCGCTAAAGGTGACACTGGCGTACCAAAGGTCGATGGAGTCATCTTCCGCAGTGACGATGCTTCCAAGGCTGCAACGAATAATAATGTCGAGTATCTCCCCACACGGAGCAAATAGTTCTCGCAGCCTCGAAACAGTGATATTGGATCGAAGCTGGGAAAACGACTTGACGTTAGTAGTCAAGCAGACATGAACGAGGTACATACATTGCCAACGAACACATAAGGACGGCTAGATCTCACTGGAACCTGTTCATAGCCTTTCTTCATCACCTTCTTCTTCGCAGCGTGAACGGCTTGATATTTCTCTCGTCTCTCGTTTTGAGTCATGGTGGCCTTCCCACGATGCGCATCTCCCTTTGTATGGGCTTGCGGAGCTCTTGAGCTTCGCGATGCATTCTTTGCGGCTGAATCAGTAAAGCCCTTTTAACCTACATATCAGTGAAAACGCAGATCATACTCGCATAACGGCGAACCTTTTTGGTTTCAGGCAGAGCTGAAAAACGCATGACAGTATGTATGTATGTATGTATGAGAGATAGATGGAGTAGCTGGATTGAGAAAAGAAGTGGGTGGCTCTTTTAATACTAGTGCCAAAGCGTTCATGAACAAGATATCTTTGGCCAGTTGATCTTTAGTCGACGAATCCGCATTGTCCACAATTTAGTCCAGACAGTTGTCCTAAGCGAACAATAGCCCGGATAGTAGTCAGGTTGGAATTTAAAAAATTTACGGTAAATCAGAAATTTAGCCGAACAAAAAATTGTTGATGTAATGAGCGCACTAATATATAGTGGTGGTCACCCAGACTCATACTCAACCATCCACACACTGACTAATTATTCGAATTTGACTTACAAAAGTTCCAATCATGTCACAATTGACCCATATATATCGGAGTATCCTCCGTGAGCTGAGGAAGTCGGTGAGCTATCACCAGGTTCATTGGAGACACAATCTTGATTGTTGCAGGCAGTGGCTACCCGGAAAGCTAACAAAGCGGTAATATCCAACTTTCGTTCGATAGCAAACAATTACCGGATATCTGGGTCACCACCCGTTCTTCAAGACTTACAAAACGCGTTGTTGTTTCTCGGATCTCAGCGGCAGCACAAGGTCAATTTGTTCATGCGCGTTCGATCTCGCATACATCTAACGTGAGGAACTCCAGGTACTGATAGATAGGTATAACCCTCTTGTCGACCTTACACCCGAGGAACGGATAAAGGCGACCGCTCGGAGAGTTGGCCTGGACATGCCCATTGAACACAAGCCTGAGTAAGGCTATAAGATTCAAGACATGCTCGAGCGGGAAATTGCGTATTGGCTCCGTCAAAGATCCTACAGTTTTCTCGTACTTATCCTGCCCAGATCTTTTATGGATAATCCGTCGAAATAATATTCAGCTTTGCAAACTTCCATTCCAGACCTATCCCAGGGAACCCGGAGGACTTAGACGTGAACTCCGTACATGACCTTTGTGAAGTATATTTTCCTGCGAATCTCAATTAGACATTTCAAACTTTTCTGAGTGTCCTCCAACTTCCTCGAGTATATACTTCGCCTGACGCCAATGAGTCACGTGTGTCCAAGACAATTTGGTGTGACTGGGACGTTGGTCTTTCTGAATAATATTCTATCTATTCGAACTTCGTAATCTCCTTGGCCAGGCAGCGAGAGGGAGAAGCATTCGAAAGGGGGGGGGCGATCTCTGTAATAAGTAGACTGTCACGGACTCACAATTTTTTTTTGTTTTTCACAAACACAACAATACATATTACAGATGTTGGCCTTAACGAACTTCTGGAGAACGTTGAAGCGAACGTACTCGCTCATTATGGTTCCTGTGTCCACTCATGTCCTTAAATGTGATCCTTCCGCTATTCATTTTCATACCGGCATAGACAAACCAGAGATTATCTGCCCAGAAACCCTGTCTGCTTTGGAGATTGCCACGCATCACCTCGTCAACCTTTCTGAACCCGTTGCCTTTCCTACGGAAACGGTATATGGTCTGGGAGCCATGGCACTGAGTACTTCTGCATCCACTCGAATATTCACCACAAAGGGCCGGCCAGCCGATAATCCCCTGATCGTTCACGTCTCGTCTCATGCGATGCTCAACTCATTGCTCCCAGATGGCTACGTCTTGTCAAAAGCTTATCAGGCTTTGATCAAACACTTCTGGCCAGGACCACTGACTCTGTTATTTCCAAGAAATTCTGGGATTGTTCCGACAATTATTACTGCAGGCCATTCAAGCGTAGCGATCAGAATGCCCTCTCATCCAGTCGCTCGAGCATTGATTGCTGTAGCAAACGTCCCTTTGGCAGCCCCCAGCGCCAACAGCTCAGGAAAGCCTAGTCCTACTCGAGCAGAACATGTTCTTCAGGATCTTGATGGCAAGATCAGTGTCATTCTCGATGGTGGCGCTTGTGAGGTTGGGCTGGAGAGTACAGTCATTGACGGACTTAACGACGATGGGAAATTACGTATTTTACGGCCTGGGGGTATTACTGTCGAAAACATTCGACGTGCTTTGGAACAAGAGATGCATAACTCTAACGAGATTCCAGACGTTCTGGTGCATCGCCGCGATTACGTAGATGAAGAAGTCGAGATGGCACCCACAACACCTGGCATGAAATATAGACATTACGCACCATCAGTCCCCTTAACTCTCTTGATGACGAATTCGCCTCCTCCTACCCATGAATCGACTGTATCAATCTCTCAGCTCTTTGGTTCACTCAGGACCACTCAACCCCTCAAAATTGGCATTCTAGCTCCTACCGATTCAGCGTTATGGGACGTTTTACCTTCCGATGGTTTTGAATGGTACCGGTACCCGCTAGGGCCGGCAGCAGAACCAGCAGTTTACGCACACCGTCTTTTTCATGGCTTAATCACACTCGAGCGCGAAGGTGTCAATCTTATGTTCATCGAGGAGGTGAAAGAGGATCGAGAAGGATTGGCCGTGATGAACCGCGTCAGAAAGGCAGCTGGTGACGTTCGTTGGATTGCGGACAAGTGATGAATACTCAGGTAATTGATTCTTATGCATTTGAGTCATCTACTAAAGTCATCTACCCGTTGCTCCATACTCGGAACCCGTGTTTAGCCTCGTGTTGATTCCCGCGAGGGTGAATGGTGGCTCAACAAAGTCATTGTAATGCCGGTACCTGGATAGAGTATGCCATAGATGTGTGAGCAAGCTCTGTGTGGGTAGGTCTACACTGTTTTCAAAAGCCTCGGGATGTCGGTACTTCTATAAGTATTTCACAAACTTCACAGAATCTTTACGCTGATGAAAACTTCCTGCCGATCTCATATTTGATATTACGGACCTCCACGAGGCTGTGAGCGATTTCCTGACCTTGGAAAACGCGTGTTTGAAGGCGTGTTCACGGAATATGCCGCAAAGCGGAGTGGTTGCTATGTTCTGATCATGTGACACTAGACGAGTCTTCGCACACTGAAAGAGAACTGATGCGCCTCGTTCCCGCTTTCCAAGTTCACCTTCTTTGCAGCGCTCCTCATGTTGATCAGGAAACAGTCGCGCCAGCCGTTTGTTCTCAGAACGTCTGGAACTGCTCATATAAGAGGCAAAGAGCCATGTTTACCTCTTGATCACTGTCGCTCTCATAATTCATTCTACTCTCCGAAACGCTCGACGAGCGCAACAATCTGGTTTCACAGAAATGGAAGTTAATCGTAAGTCATATGCCGGAAATTCCGCCATTCTCCTGACTTCCCTTTAACTCCAAAATCTAGTGAAGCAAGAGGAAAATGACACCTCGTTTATGTATCCACAACTTCTTACTATGCCTCCATTGTCTCCATATCCTGATCTCTCGAAGCCTGATAAGATTTTGTTTGGCGACTGGTCATTTTCCAGCGCGTCTTATAATAACGCGTCCTTGGACATCCTCGATTCTTCTATCCAGTCTCAGCATTCCGTGACTTGTGCCACTGGTAACGAACACGACGTGAAACTTCATGTTCCTTCTCTGTTGTATAGTCAGTTAAACGCCGACGATCCTTTGCCTCTTACACATAATTCTACATCTCCGACCTCCTCGTCTTCTCTGCTCCCGTCTGAACTATCAAAGGATTCTCAATCGCATATCCCTCGACCTCCAAATGCATTCATGCTCTATCGATCTGACTTTCTTAAACGAGGAATTATACCAGCCCACGTTGAGCGTCGCCAACAAAATCTCAGCCGCATTGCAGGCCAGTGCTGGAATCTCCTTCCATCAGAAGAAAAGGCGCAATGGCAGGAACGAGCAGCGCAGGCCCTTCTCGAACATCAAAAGCGGAATCCTGACTATAAGTTTACTCCTGCGCCACGTGGATCCCGTCGTACGAAGGTAAAGGGTCGGCCAGAAAGTGAAGAGGATGTTGTTGATGGAGAGGATCGTATCAGGATGATTCGAGAGCAGTACGCGCGTATCGCTGGACCTACCGTGCTACCCACACGACGCCGACGTCCTAGAGGTCAGAACCGGAGTCGTGACATGGACGTGACATCTGTCCGCATCAACCCTCTTTCAGAAACCATCCAGATCTCGCTTCCTCCTTCTGTCCCTCCATCGCCCTGTTCATCCATCTCTTCATTTGAGATTGAAAACATACGAGAAACACCTCTCCCTCCGTTCTTCCCTCGTCATACGATTCCCCACATCATTCCCCCACGACGTCCATCGACGTCTCTTGGATTTGCCACTGAATGCACTGCTCGAGACGAAGTATCACTGCGAACAGGTCTATCCATGACCCGTCCATCATCTGCAGCCTCAGACACCAACTTAACTATGCATATGAAGGACCTGGATATCGTAAGCCACTCTTGTTTTTTTTTACAACTCTGAGCTTTTGTTAACACGACCTTGCAGAGTCCAACAGTTTCCACTCCCGACAGAAATTCATCACCTGCATCACTGGTATTGTCGTCACGGCCGACGACAAATACTGATTTGTTCCTTCCTCAACCTCCGACCTCCCAAGATGAAATCATCTTCCCTACGTTGAATCCGCCTTGGTCGGGACCAGCTCCCATTGAGGTTCCTGCTTCCAGCACCGATGCAGAATCGTTCCTTGGATCGCTCTACTCTAATGACGTATTTGCTTTCAACTTGCCGACAGTCTCTGCTGAAGAGGTCTTCGCACCTTTACTGAATTCCTATGTCTTGGATCATGAACCTTCCTCTGTTCAATCCCTCTGGAGTGACTTCAATACTTCTTTCATGGGTGACATGAGGTCATCCACCATGTAATGCCTCTATCGTGCGTCTCTGATTCCAAATCTCAAATTTCTGTCTTTTATTTCTAGCCTTATCTCCCCTCATCCTTTTTTAACTATCATCCTTTATCTGCCATCAACTAAAAAACCCGCCTTCATAGATTCGGGACGTCACTGCATCCTATACATAGTTTCTTGGTTTACAAATTCATGACTTCATGACTGCTTGACTATAGCTACCTCAAATTTGATATTTGAATTGATGTTTTCGTCTCATGCGACTTGAGAAACCGACTCGGCATAGAATAGTAAAAAAAAAGCACGACACCTGATTGTATGTGGATGTTCTTGTATTCATTATATAGAAAATCTACTTTGAGCGACTACACAGTTTACTCGGTCCGGATACAATCGGACCAACGATCCATCCACAAATAAGATGCCGCACGACAGTGTTTTCGCCAGCGGAAGAGGGACACCTAGGAACAAGATTTCTTAGAAGATCAGAAGCAGAACGGGTGTATTATATCGCAATACACAAATGTCGAAATGGGTATGAGCCACGATCTTGTTTTCAACTACGAACTTATTCTCTCGATCTTATCGTGACTAGTATGTCGACCTAGCTACTCACAGACGCTGAGGTAACCAATGATTTTTCAATTTCTTCGCAACATCAACCTCTGCCGCAGTTATTTGTGTTTGATGAAATGGCATGGACAACTCGGAGTGGAACGCACGAACTTCCGCCTCCGAGTACCCGCGTAACAACGCCCTACCCTCTGTAAAAGTACCTGTGAGGCCAACAGACTCCGAACCACTGCTGCTATCCAGGTCTCCTGAAATCGAAGAATCATCGGCATTGTTCACCTGCGTTGTGTCTTGCCAAAGATTGTCAGGCAGATATCCGAGTTCTTCTGAATTCCACATGATCGGGTCGGCGTTATAGATGGAACTCCCATTCCAGTTTTCATTTGCTATTGCAAAAGAAGGATTAGATCCGATTTCGTTTTCCGGATAGCGATCATCGTATTGATCTTCACTATCGTCGAGGCTTTCGGCCTGAGTAGGACACTGCTCTTCGTATCCTGTCGGTTCAGAATACAACTCTTGCGGATGTGCACCTTCCAGCTCATCCCATCGGTGAAAAATGTTACGGAGTTGCTCGTCGTCAAGACCGTCCGATGCGCTGTAGCTGGGTGTCACAGCTTGGAAGATTCCGTCATAGCACCTCAAGTCCTCATGCGGTCCGAGTTGAAGACTACAATCAGAGTACTTGTAATCTTCAGGTTCGACAAAAGGTAAGTTATCCAAATCATAGAGGATCGCACATCTTTTTTCGTCTGGAATAACAATGTCATCAGAGGAAAGCAGCGCAGGAAAATCGCATTTTTCGTCTATAGGCTCGAATTCGCAAGAAGTCAGAGACTCGTTCACAGCTACCTTTCTGATTTTGATATCATTGGGGACGACTTTGGAAGGAGGCGTTTCCTTAGAAAAAGGCTGAGGTTGAGGAACGGATCCGAAATACTTGGAGGAAGTATCCATCGCCGGCGGGTCATGGCAAGTTGCAGACAGGTTTCCACGTTGAGATGCAGACTCAGATGGCCCAATGGAAGGACTGCTATGGCACTTGTTCCTAGGTTCAGTATCATCTGAGGGAACCGTCAAGTGCAGGTCTGTATGCCCCAGGCAGCTGAGAGGAGGAATGTCATGATGAGCTAAATCGACAGGAACTTTGCTCCACAAGGTATTCTTAGTCTCAAACAACACCGATATGGGTTTCTCAGAGATCGAAGTAGAGAGGTGAGAGGGCAGAATAGCACTCTCTCGCTCGATATCCCAGATTATCGACGCACGTCGTTTTTTATCACCGCGCTTTATGGTCTCTCGGACATTCTCAGCAATAGAGGGTGATGATCTAAGTCTTGAAGCAGAATTCTTTGTCTTCTGCAATCTCTGAGTTGTTTGTCGGGGCCGTTTCTTCATGCGAGTACCTGGATTTGATGATGTTTCGCTGTCCGTCGAAGATAAAGACGATCCTGAGGCGAGTCTGCGCTTTCGCGAATTCGTGCACGTCTTGCTGAGAAAATCGTCTTCAATAAAACCGCCGCCAAGATGCCCTAACAGTGTTATCATGGTCAGCGGTCGAATATCAAAGGCCGAGTTTCTCATCTTGCCTGCTTTTTTGCCAGGCGCTTTGTTGCGCCACATCGGTCGAGACTTGACAGAGGCCTTCCCCTTGTTGAAAACGCCAACATTGAGAGCTGGTTTAACCTTTATAATCAAATCGAGCAAGTTTAAAAGAAGGATAAAGTGACGAAGAAGAAGAGGCACCGTCAGACGTCCGGTGCCCACGTTTGTAGCAGTGAACCCATGCATCAGCGCAAGTCCCCTATCTTTCACAATTTTCTTGGTCATCTTTTTCTTTTTCTTTTCCTTCAACTCTACTACAGATGGTTCATCTGGAGAACCATAATACGACGCGGCCTGCATAACAACCCTCTTGGCACGTTTGCGGTCTCGTCGTTCCTTCAGACCTGAAGCAAAACATGATTTTAGAATGACCTCGAGTGCGAGCAAGATGAGAAGTCAGTCAAACTGACGTTTTTCATGCTCTTTTTCTGAGCCACAAACAGAGCTGTCTTTTACTGATTTTGGGATCCGGCGCGATTGATGCATACTCGTGGTGTTCCGGGGGGCCGAAGACCGTGGTCGCTTTAGCTTTCCTTTTTGCTTCAGGACCTTTGTTTCTGGGGTGTCATTTCCGCGCGTCACGTCCTTCCCTAGATTTGAGATTTTGATGTCCTTTATCGGCGGGGTTTCCTGGCTATCTTCACAACGTCGCGTAACACGCGGCTTCAAGACAGGTGTCCCAAAACCATAATCAATAGCAAGGTTCGACGCCTTTCGAGGTTCTGGCGTTCCCTCCGAATTAGACGTCGTAGCTTCTGGTACTTTCTCATGCTTCCAAGACCGTTCAAAAGATCGGCCCTCAGTAGCGTGCGTTTTGGCGTGGATCGTTTGTTCTTGTAAATAAGAGGATATAAACTGTGTCTTGTCAATTTTCGGAATGGAATAAATGTGGAGAGAAAGGCTGCCGAAGGTATCAGGGATGGGAGAAGGTGACGCATTCATCGCGATTGCCAAGTGGGCTTGAGTAAGACTGGTTTCAAATCTTCCAAAACCAAAGATGGGCAGAGGCAGATGTGGCGGCGGCGCACCACTCAGCACGGAGTGATTGAACTGAGCAACTTGCTGACTGACGTGGCGAAAACAGGTACGTCATCGACTTACATAAAGAAGTCTGCGAAAAATGTCAAGATTATGTACAACCACTCTTTAGTCCTAAGGCTACTCAGTATCATACTGAAGTTTAAGCCGTGTACACGAAGTAGGGGTTCCTGCGCATGGCTCCTGAGCACTGTCCTAGTAACAAGAGAATAGTGACTCACTCCTTGTCAGTCAAATCAGCGAAGGCATGTCTCTCCCTCTCGCGTCGAATGTCTGCGTCAGTCCATCCTTTGCTAGCCTGAATCTCCTCGATATATGCCATCTTCTTGGCATTCATCCGGAGATTGATCCATCGCAACAAAACACAAACTCCGAGTTGGACTGTAAGAAGAATCATGATAGCGATTTTACCTGGAATGTAATCCGGAGCATCCTTGGGTTGGAAAATCTCAGCACCGATAATATTGCCAAAAGCGAAGGCTATAAGTGTCATAGCATTGATAGTGCTCTTCTTTGTGTGTCCAGACGTGTTGCTTGCATTCCATGCGTAAATAGTCGAAAGCGCACTCCCGAATGTACCAACAAGGTAGGCCGCTGAAATCATTGTCAGTACTTCACAAACGGGCTTGATATGTCTTTACCAAAGAGGAGTGGGCCTTTTTTGTTAGAATCATTCAGGCCAATAAGGATGGCTATGTGAATGTTAGAAGGCGCTTCGTCATAGTTCGCAAAGCTGACCTGCACCCACGATTGTGGGTACGAGAGCAAAGATAATTGGAATCATACGCTCGTTCTGACGGACAATCAGCAATGGGTCAAAGGTGAAAAGAAATAGGAAAAACCTTCTTTCCGGAGTACCACCCACACAAAAATGTCGTTAATGAAGACACTGCTCCAGCTGGAGTCGACAGGATAAGTGTCTGTTTTGGCCTTGCATATACGTCAGAACCTTGGCATATGTATTTCTGGATGGACTAGTTGCCGTACGTGTAACCAAAGCTCTCGATGACAAGGTTACTGACTGTATGGAATCAGCTTGAGTTGTAGTAACTCTGAGGGGAAAAGTGCATGACCCACAATTACTGAGGGCCCCGTTCGGAATACTGGCTGCATATACAGTTGTCGACGAGGTTAGAGATGCATCATGGACACACCAACGACGTACTGAGCAAGGTTGAGAGTACAATGAGCCAAGTCCTGACATCAGCCACTGCCTCTAAGATCTGTGACTTCTTCAGAGATTTGTTTTCCGTTCCTCCTTGATCATCGCGCACTCGCTCTAGGGCAGCGATTCGCTCTTCTTTGGTCAAGAACCTAGCACATACAGGGGAGTCTGGGAGCCATATGAGGATAGATATTCCGATGATGATTGCAAGGCCTCCGAGAAATATGTAGATGATCTTGTATGGAGGCAATTTCTTCTCATCGTTGAATGAAATACCCTACAAGACGAAATTAGTGAAAGCTTTTGATTAAGGGAAAACACTTACGTATGCGACAAAACCACCAAACACTTGAGTTAGACCAGTCTGTGAAAACAGAGTAAGATGCAGAGCGGCTCATGTGGCATAGTGATACCATTGAATAGAACCAGGAAATTCGTTGAGCTTGTTCGTTTTTCTTATAGAACATCGATACTATCAGGATTAGAATAGGTGCAACGCAGCTCTCTAGCATTCCTAAAGATAGACGATGGGTGTAAATCTCTGGGATTACCCTGCTTCACGTACCGAGCAGCACACGAAGAGTGAAGAAAGCACCGAAAGACGTTCCAACAGCATGGAGCATCAAGACGATTCCCCAAAGAATGACATTCGCACCTAGCATGATTTAGGACTATTGATATTGGCAGAAATACGCGATGTACCGAGATACTTCGCAACCCTAAGCTTTTGCGAAATGTACACAGTCGGGAACTCCCAAGCCAGAAAGCCTGACCACCAACGTGAGCCGGAAGCCCCCTTTTACGCAAAGCTGGTACCTTACCGACATAGAAAGCGAGAGAGACAAGGTTGTAGTGCTTGACAAGATGTACGAAATTAATCAACTGAACACGGAAGCAAGAGTAAATCACCTGTCCAGTGATAGGAAGCCCCATGATACTTCCTCGATTTTCAGAACACGGGTAGAAGATCAAGGAGTAACGTTTATGTTACCTTGCATAATTGAGTGAAGTCTTGTCTCTGCCAGTCATTGGATATTTAGCACGCGTTTGCCTCGAGAATGAGGCAGGTCTCACAAGAACTGGGTGAAATAGACCGCTGCGCATAATGGCGGGATTAACATATCCTGCGCGATAGAAATGTCAACGGCCTATGTAGTAACGATATAACAGAGACGCAAGTCCGTACCAGCTTTCGGCGAAGTTTGCGATTATACTCCTCGCTGAAATGAACAGTCCTTTCAGCACCAATCAGTTTGAGCGCTTCATCCCCTTTCTGTATGTCGAATGAAGTCTCCTCCACAGTATTCTCGACGACGAACTTCTTGTCGACGATGATGACGTCCTTAGTCTGCGGTTGATCAGACGGCAATTGTCCAACTAGGTCAGTCGCAGAGACCATTGAAGTTGAAATTGTCAACGTCGACCGCACCACATGCTTATCACGAATATGAAAGAGGGAAGACTGTTATCGTTATCAGAACAACAGACCTGTGGGTGAAAGTTATCGTTTTCGTCGTGGCTGCGTGGAGGTTAATGTTCATCATATGATCCAGCAGTTATCATGCAATTCCAAGCCAATGAAAGAAGACCATTTGCAGGATAAGAAGTCTTATGATTGGATAGCAGTGAACTTGAAACCTAGAATTTGATGTGATTACGAAGTACAGATGATTCCACTAGGTAGTAGAGGGATATCATGAACTTAGAGTTTTTGAATAATAAGAGATGAAGCAGCACCGCCCTAGAATGTCCTATAAGCAAGAGCTTCTGGAGCGGTGAATTGATTCACATACCCCATTGCAGATACCAGCAGCACCGTACTCGCCGGACTTGAGGGCATGAACAAGTGAGACGATAATCCGAGAGCCGGAATTTCCGATAGCGTGTCCAAGAGCAACGGCACCACTGTTGTCGACATGTGTTCAATAAATATGTTCAACAAAGATGAGGTCAGGATCACCGTACCCATTGACATTGACCTTGGCAGGATTAATATTCAAAACTTTCTCGGCAATCCGAACAACGGCAGAGAAAGCCTCGTTGATTTCAAAGAGGGAGATATCGTCAATGGTGAGATTAGCCTTCTTGAGGGCAAGGGGAATGGCGACCGTGGGTGCTTCGGGGAAGTCTATGGGATCGACACCAGCATCAGCCCAAGCTAAAAGACCGGGCATATTAGAACATTGTCAAGAACAAGAAAGGATATCGTCACACAGATGACTTTTGCGAGAGGCGTCAGTCCAAGCTCCTTGGCCTTCTCAGCGGACATCAAGATCAACGCAGATGCACCATCACTGAGAGGCGAAGAGTTTGCAGCAGTGATGCTACCACCTTGTTTGAATGCAGAACGAAGAGTAGGAATCTTATCGAAAATGACCCGGGTATATTCCTCATCTTCCTTCACGATGGTGTCGCCCTTCTTGCCTTTCACAGTTATTGGCACGATTTCAGCATTGAAAGCTCCAGACTTCCACGCCTTGTCTGCACGCTTATACGATTCGATAGCATGGGCATCTTGGGCCTCACGAGTGATTCCGTGTTTAACGGCTGCGGTTTCACCACAATTACCCATGGCAAAGTTGTTGTAGACATCCCAAAGACCGTCGTTCTCAAGAGAGTCAATAGCGGTGAATTTACCGAAAGCCGGGTTCTGGCGGGGAATAAGGAAACTGGGAAGGAAGGCAGTTCAGCCGACGGTCAATACATAACAGATAGAAAGAACTAACGGAGCATTGCTCATGCTCTCCATTCCACCGGCAGCGACAACGTCGCGGTCACCGGACTGAATACTCTGAGCAGCAAGGATGATGGACTTGAGACCGGAGGCGCAAACTTTGTTGATGGTGGTAGCATCAGAGCTAGTCTTGAGGCCAGCGTTCAAGGCTACTTGACGCGCAGGGCTCTGGCCGACACCAGCTTGGACAACATTGCCAAAGTAGACTTCCTGGACAACTGCGGGATCAATCTGTTTAGATTCAAGTGCAGCTTTAAGAGCGATAACACCGAGTTGAGTTGCGGTGAAGGTTTTGAGAGATCCGTTAAGAGAACCGACGGGAGTACGGGCAGCAGCGACAATGACAGCTTCGTGAGCCTGAAGTACAGGGTTACTAGGGGTGTTGTGAAGTTGCAAAGAAGGGAGTGAACATACCATTGAACGGGAGAGAATCGGGATGAAGGCACGAGAAGACACACGATGTGCTAGAACAAACCGGGTAAGGAGCATGATGCCTTTATACAACCTCCGGAATAAACAGATCTGATTGCAATCTAATACCCTGATCGTACGATTCAGATAATACAGAAGTGGAGTCAAGAGAAGGTGAAAACGACAAATGTTACTAGACTATTAATCCAAAACCAAGCTCCGTGGTGCTTTCATGTGTTTGTACTCAATAATCATCTCACACGCCCGCTGTAGACCGGTGACCGATCCCTCAACGCAGACTTGTATCCGGGGAGGACTGTCCATCGGACCATTCATAATTTAAATCATGGTCTTGTGTTCACCACCGACTCAAGCACCATGAACCATATTTCCAGCCACCGTTGCAATCGTACCGTTTCCCGGTCATCCTTGCCTGGATTGACATCAGCGGCCTCGGCCTCGGCCAGGAGTTCGGCAATGGCCTGTTCGGTTGCACAAGGATGAAGATACCAACAGGGGGTCCCAAGAGTCGGATGTTCGCCTTGCGAAAGCATGGGAAACGACGATTGCGAATGGGTGATGCCGAATGTCGATAACTTGGTGTGCTCAAAAGCAAACGGACGGAAAAGTGTTGTATGAATGAGGTCGGCCAGACTCAAGGGACTTCCCACTACGTCACTTGTCAGACGAGAACATTACATAAAATCAAGTCAGGCGTAAACATACTGGAGTCATGAATTGAGAAATAGAAGGTCGGTACTCGAAAAGTCGGAGAAAAGACGACATATTGTCGTGAAACAAGGGTCTCAGGGACATCCTTGATGTCAGCCTCAGCCTCGTCCTCTTGAATTACATGTCGCTTGTCGGTGAGCGACGACTGAAGTCGGCGAAAGTGGTGTACGGTCCTAGATAAGAAGCCTAACCCAGGTAAGGACTTGGAGAGGTCGAATCGCGATGGCGAGAAGACAAATGGACGTGGCGCACGGGATGCTCATTCCATGACCAGCCGGTGAGAGCTAGCGATGGAGATTGATTGACGATTGTCTTACAGGCGGCGTCAAACTCGGCGCGGGTGAGCATGTGAAGTGTGACACGCGTGACAATTGTATCCGTGGAAACTGCTTTACAGCTGTAGTGATAAGGTTTGAAGCCACTGGGACGGATTTGGATAGTCAACATAGCCAAATCGTCGCTTCGCCATCCAAAACTAGCCCGTCCAAGTGCCGGCTCATTCTCCTCTGCGGGCCACCTAATTCATCAACATGGCTGTCGGCAAGGTCTTTACTGCTGTTACCCTGTATATCTGCACATGTTGACTCCTTCTGTCAGAACAAGCGCCTCTCTAAGGGTAAGAAGGGTATTAAAAAGAAGGTCGTCGACCCCTTTTCTCGCAAAGGTATGTATGTGACCCTCATTTTTCAATTGTTGTTCAACTCTCCTCCAGACTGGTATGATATCAAGGCGCCTTCAATTTTCGAAGTTCGCAATGTTGGCAAGACCCTCGTCAACAGGTCGCAGGGCCTCAGTATGTTCTGTGCTACTCTGCCTGACCTCTGTTCATATTTCTATAGAAAACGCCAATGACTCGCTAAAGGGTCGTATTGTTGAGGTGTCTCTTGCCGACCTCAACAAGGACGAGGAGCAATCCTTCCGCAAGATTAAGCTAAGAGTCGACGAAGTTCAGGGCAAGAGCTGTCTTACCAATTTCCACGGCATGGACTTCACCTCCGATAAGCTACGCTCTCTTGTACGCAAGTGGCAAACTCTCATTGAGGCCCATGTCGATGTCAAAACTACCGACGGATATCTACTCCGTCTCTTCGCTATCGGTTTTACCAAACGACGCCCGTCACAAGTCAAGAAGACCACCTATGCACAAACCGCTCAGGTGCGGGAGATCAGAAAAAAGATGTTCGAGATCATGACTCGGGAGGCGACCAGCTGTGATTTGAAGGAGCTTGTCCAGAAGTTTGTGCCAGAAGCTATCGGACGGGAGATTGAGAAAGCGGCTCGTGGCATCTACCCCTTGCAGAACGTTTACGTTCGCAAGGCGAAAATCTTGAAGGCGCCCAAGTTCGATGTCTCTAAACTGCTTGAACTCCACGGCGAGTCAACGGATGTATGTCTGATTAGTTCTCTTCCATTCGCACATACTTATGCTCTCGCGATCTACAGGAGACAGGCACACGGGTGGTTAAGGACTTTAAGGAGCCAGAAGTTCTCGATTCGGTCTAAGCTTGTCGTAGATCATCCATATATTACCATGCTTTACGCTTCCTTACTCCGTCATGCAATATTCATATTCGAAACATGAATCTTGGATTCTTTCAAATTTGAATCTAAGTTGCTGACTTCAAAGCTTGACAGGCTATTGTAACATAGTGTAGGGAGCCGGGCGCTTTAAGTTTGAAATATTGAGGCACATAGAAATGGTGATCGATGTGATAAGTATGTGTGCTGTTCAGTTTTTTTTTCTCTCACCACTACAGCCACCATGTCGGACGTTGAATACATCAAGAGCCATCTCACGTCCCATCCTGACTTTCCTCAAAAGGTCCGTTTCACTTAGACCAAGAGTAAAGGATTCTCAAACTGCGCTATGACATTGTTAGGGTATCGTGTTCCTGGATATCTTCCCAATTCTGAGAAATCCACTTGCGTTTGAAACTCTGATAACACACTTTGTTCACCACATAACATCACACACCATCACCTTCTCCCCATCTAAGAAGATTGACGTCGTTGTTGGACTCGATGCCAGAGGATTCCTTCTGGGTCCGTTGATCGCGCTTCGGTTGGGAGCTGCCTTTGTCCCTGTTCGTAAACGCGGTAAACTTCCTGGGGAATGCGTGTCTGCTTCGTATGAGAAGGAATACGGTACGGTGAGCTCTAATCGACTTCTGTAACGCAAGAACAATGCTCATGATAACTCTGACAGGACATTTTCGAAATGCAATCTGACGCCATTAAACCAGGCCAAACTGTAATTGTGATGGATGATCTTATCGCTACTGGTATACAAAGCGATAACAACCTTTTGATAAATATACTCAATGTGACTTCCAGGTGGTTCCGCCAAAGCCGCAGGCGAGCTCGTTGCGGAACAGGGTGGCAAAACCCTAGAATACCTCTTCATCATCGAACTTACATTTCTCAAGGGTGTTACGAAGTTGGATGCTCCATCCTACTCCATCATCCAAGTTGAGGATTAGATCTTTTGCTTCTAAACCCATAGCCTTGTATTACGAAGTGGATGGCCATTAATATACAGTATCCGGTTCGGGTCCTTCGATTGTGGTATATCTGCCGTGTCGTCCTCCAAAACCATTCTCACCTGGCTTATGATCCCCCGCTCTGCGCGTCGTATCATTTCCAAAAGAATCTCGCCAGCTTTGTGTGGTAAAAGAACAAGTGCAGTATGACTTAAGTCCCCAGCGGTTCGTATCTCATCCTCGTTTGCAGTTGGATTTATGATGAGATCACCATCGCTTATGACAATGACCCCCGCCGCGGACGCATCTCGCGCGTATGTGAGTTTTTCCAAGAACGTGCACTCGCCTCGATGAACGACAAGGACGCTGGACGGATGTGAATACTTGTATGGGGCGCAGCCAAGTGGGTTATCAACATCTCTATAAACGTTGACTCCACCTTGATGGGCGAACTGCAGAGAGTTGGGATCTGAGTGCGGTCCGATATTGAGAGCTCCTCCAAATTGAGCAGTGTAGCCGACTAGCAGGACTTGTATGTCATCTGAAGTGGTGATGGGTAAGCCGGTCTGGATTGAGTTTTCCGCGTAGAACCGAAGAAGAACGTCTAGGTTTAGATGTTTATTATTTTTTTTGCTGTCAAGATGGGCAAGTAACGAAGAGTCATTGATGTAGACGATATGGCCGGTTCGTACAGTGTAGTGTCCCACTGAAGACAAATGTCAGAACCAATTAATAGGAAGCGAAGGAGTGTCGTACATTTTCTGATATCGTAGCCGTTGCCATCCAATCGTCGAACGACGTGGGTCCGAATACCAGTAACATTTCGTATAATGAAGCCATCTGGGAGGACACCCAGCTTAAGTAAGCTTGGACTTAAATCTTCTGGGACGGCTCTCCCATCTGTGGATAAGACAACATCGTAGGACTAAGTCACAGTCTTGATCACTACGGAGCAACCAGTTAGAGTAAAACACTCACAAATAGGTCGGCATGTGGTCTTTCACACCAACCAGACGGTGACCAAGTATCGATATCTTTTTGAGGTGGAGCAAGGCCGACCAGGGATCGTGCATATTCGAAATCAGGGCGGCTTTGGATACCTCGAACTAGGCCATCGACTTGATCACGTCGATTGGAGTCCTGAACGAAAGGCTTATACACTGGACATTGATGATTGTCTATGTGACGGAGCCTTCTGCGAGAAGCGGAAATCGGCTTCAAGTGTTGTCGATCGAGAGAAAGAATGTGTCCTTCAGTTGTGAAGACATAGTTTGAGTCATTACTATGCAACGGGTTGTCCTCGTCAAAGAGTAAATAGAGATACTTTCAGTCGATTAGTTGATAGTATGAAGGCTCCCGGAAACACTGACTTTCAACGTTTCTGACAGTGCAAAAGATTCCATTCGATCGTCTCTTTTGTTGGTCCTGAGGTCCTGAATGCCAGCAAGTCCGCAGTTCACTTTTGAACGAGTGATCAGATCGAATAGAACGCGCTCCCCGACGTCAAGATAAAAAGGATCTCGAGTAGCCTGTAGTCATTACTAGCCTGTTCGACGTAGAGATAACAGCTTGCTCACTCGATAGAGATACCATGTTGATTCAATGAATTCTAATCAGAGCGCATGAGGGTACAAGTACCAGAATGGTGATGACAGAAACTCGCCAGGTCGTAGAGGGTACTGATGAGAGGTAGCTTTCTTGAAATTTGTGTCATATACTTCCGGTAGTCCTGAATGGCTCCGCCATAGATTGTAGTCTAAAGGATTTGAAAATGAACCAAGAAGAGGTAGGTGGGACTTACAGATTAGATGTAGTCTGATGGCACTCTGAACATCCCCTGCTAGCACTTGGAGTCCGGGCCAAAAGGCAGATAAAGAATCGACTGTGAAATATGCAACGTCCCCACTATCCATATGTACTGTCCGATACTTGGACGAAGTGAGAAATGAAGTGAGAAACCGTATGATGACTCCCGTATAGCTAGCATACCAACTTACCCAAAATCCGTCGGTCGCCCTCGAAAATCGCATCACGGCGGCATAAGCTTCTTCCCAGACATCAAGGTATTCGACGTCACCTGGAAATTGTGAAAATCAGAACAATGCCAGATGAATACCCACGCACCACTTAAGATATACCATTTCAGAGCATACTCGTAGAATGAGTCCACCCCAGCACCGATACTTGTTACTTCAGGAGATGTCCATGCCTAGAAAACACAGAAATGAGAATCGGGTAAGGGGTAGACCTTGACTTACGAACCCCAGTCCGTGTATTGATGGTGTTTCCTACAAGCCCGATATCAGATTTACGGTTCCATATCCCGAAGAATGCCTGCACACATTGGATGATCAGCGTTACAAGCAGGACCATAGAACACTGGGATCTACCTTATGTGCAGCTTTCTCAAAACGATCGTCGCCAGTCAGTCGGCTTAGAGTAGCAAATTCTAGGATCAAAGAACCAGCTCCAGCGGTACCTAGCCACTTTGAGTTACGTCTAGCAAATCAACAAGACACTTACATGTTTCTAAACTTTCACCCTTTGTTACCCCATGCCTTAGGTTTATCTGGAACTACTTTGAGTGCCAAAGGTATGTAAAGACAAACTCTCGAATTACCCTGGCATAGGGAAGGCCCGTGGGTGTCTTGAAGGCAGGAAGGAGCCTTTTGCCAAGGTCGCGTGCCATTTCCAGCAGTTCACCACCATACCAAGGGAGATAAAATGGTTGCCCCGATTGATTGGCAAATATATGACCAGACAGCAGACCACCCATAACGCGGATTGTTGTCTCAAATACTTGTGGTTTAGTATTCACATCGAATGAGACCCAATTGATGATGTTCTTGACAGCCTGTTCGAAACCCTGCCGATCGTCTAGAACAACTAGAGTATCGAGGACATCAATGAGAGTCAAAGAGAAATTTCCTGCAACGTCGTTCGATGCAATGTTCCACCTTTATCAATTACCCGCTTAAGTATACGTTTGTACAACAGTATGGCTCACTCACGGATCACCCCAATCAGGCCCTTGTCCCGTGCATGAGAGTGGTGTCAACTGGCTTATACATGAACCTCAATTGAACGTGTATTAGTTAACAGCATACCTCATCCATCGGAAAGGCTAAGGGGGTGGTCAACGATGCTTGATTCATGGAGAGCTCAGAACTGACCGTAAGTCATGTAACTATCGTAACCATGATACCACAATTCGCGGATCCTCTCCCTGCCAAAAATGTAACATGAGAAGAGGAACATTAACGTAGATATACCTACCTAGTAGCCAGTTTCTTTTGTGCAGTCCACCCAGTCCCTGTTACAAGAGATGGCGCACTCGTTGCATTAGTGTACCAGAACCACCGGGATCCGTTGATCGCAACAACAAGAACCACAAAGAAGTATTCGGGCCAGTACTTGCCCCACCTCATGAGGTGTGTTAATGCGGTGGTCCAACAAGCAATGTGGTGGGTCTTGTCGACAGTAAATAATTGTCACCGCTTGTGTAATTGTGTCCAATGTCGTGGCAGTTGCCAAAATTGGTAAACCCCGAGCTTCTATCAATGTCATGTGACCTACGGGACGGGTCACATGGCTTTACTCTACTCATTGCCGCGGTTTTTGTTCACGAAAGGCCCTACAAGTCAAAATGTCGCCGGTTGCTGATGTTTCCAATAAGCTCGGTGAATATATGATGAAAGGCTGGGTGCGTCCAACCTCTCCGATTAATTGACAATTTATCTGAATTCATTAGGTTTTAACTGACCAATCTTGCAAAACGCCGGGCTGTAGTGTTCCTTTGATGCGTTCACCAAGTGGTAGGACTCCGGTCATTCACTTTTGTGTCAATTGCGATGCTGTCTCTGGAGGTGCGCATATCAGAAACTCAAGAAAGGTCCAAACGAAAGTGTCTCTTATAGGATCTCGTCAACAAGGCACCGCGACTACATCTGATTCAACATCGAGTGCAACATCGGACTCTAATCCCTCTCGCTCATCCACACCTCCTACGGAAGCATCCAGCGCACTAAGTTCTCCAGTTTTTGCTCCTCCTGCCGACACTGAGGAATCAAGACGCCGCCGAGAACAGTCCGACATCGCTTCAGCCGAGATTGGCAAGCGCCTTCTAAAGGGTTGGGCTATGTTGGGAGATGAATGTCCGAGCAACCGATGCTACGGTGTACCTTTGGTTCGGCCTCCGAAAGCTGGAGGCGAGAAAGACCCTAGAAAGGTTCGTGTATCACTTGATGATTCTCTTTCCTTACTCAATGACATAGGAATGTGTGATTTGTGGTGGAATTTATCTTACTGAGCTTGATTGGACTGGAAAAGAGCGCTTAATTCTCACCAATTCGCGCCCCGACAATAGTGGTACCAACACAGTTTCGCCTCTTATCGGCCTTGAGGGGAGTCGTGTGCAAAACGAGTCTCGTGTGAGTGAGGGAACTATTGTAATGCTTGATTTACCCGATTAACATTTCAATAAGCCCACCACACCTGTACACCAACACTTCGTACAGGGTCCACCTGTTGTGTGTGACATCTTGACCATGCATATCTTCATGATCTCACGGCATTCTAGACATCGGCAACAATTACACATCTTCAAAATAAAAATTCGTTGGTGAGTAATCAAAATCCCTTCAGGCTTTGGATATCGACTGGCTTTTTCCTGTGAAGACTCTGGGAACCCCTCAATTCCAGGCTCTGGAGGATTCAGCATCAACGTTGCAGTCCACGCTTCACATATTATCCGCTAGGCTCAGGACTATCACCGACTCACAGGCTGCAATAGACCCTTTATCGATCGGAGCGACGGCGGATGCCATCGGCAAGGTCACACAGGCTTTATCGCATGTGCGGCAGTTACAATGGAGTGAGATTCAGGCGCAAAGACTCTGATTACAAGCATTCATGGCCTTATATTGTATAGATGAGGATACATTGCATCTAGTTTTTTCATTTTCCCTGGCCTGATCCAACCACATTGAAGTTGTAAAGAAGTCAGACTTGTGCCCTGCATGACACATGTGTGCGAGATGAAACCTGAAGGCAGACTAATGTTTGTCCCATGTTCCTACGCATAAAGATCCTTTTGTACGGTTCTCGAAGGGAAAGAACTCTTCAAATCTCTTTTCTCTATGTGGAACTACGCTTTCCCATGATGCCCGAAATGGAAGAGGCCAGTATCATAATGTAGGATACTTACATGTCACAATGGTATGGAGTCCCTCCTATCATTCTATGGACACCACATTACGCGAGCATATCGAATATTCCGATTCTGAAAGAAGTCGTGATATGTGTGTCCATTGTGTAGTACGAAATATGGATATGATTCCGAGGCACCTGGGGTTCATTATTTCAAAGTCTCTGCCGGGTGGTTCAAAGATGATCCTTCGAGCAGACTTGAATCTAGTGGCAAAGATACATTCTTAGGTAGAAGGGGACCGCCAAAGGATGTTTTCGTTTTGGCACACGCCATATACAAGCGTTCACGAGAGGTACTCCGACATCCTAGAAACTGGCAGCGTAATTAATGAATAAATCCTGTTCGTTTGGGTTTGATCGTCTCGTTCATTCAGCCACGTCCTCGCTCCCCTTTCCCCTCGCTTCGCAGGCCTCGGGACATGCTTTGACCTGCTCCATTAATCGTGCGGATATCTTCCCGGCCAATGTGTAAAAATCCATCACGAAACTTTCCAACACCCATCTTAAGGCCCCTTTCTCGTTTCTTGATTAAAGGGGCTTCCGAGTCCTCGAACAACTTCTTCAAAGTCGGGTGATAGTTACCAAGATCTTTCGCCTTGGTATTGCGTCAGTCGTATCGTGAATGAGATTTGTATTGGTTGCTACCTCTTCGAGCCGTTGCCTTGCTCGGTGTTTTTGCTTCTCCTTTAACCCGTCCCGCACGCGCTTAGAGGCTTTGTTCCTCTCCATGTCGCGGACAGATGTTTCTCCTTTGCCAAGTCTTGCTGCACCAGTGACCTCGAGTACACGTCCAGCCAAGGCTTTGCGACGCTGTGCAGGAGTCAGGTCAAAATCTGGATCCAGAGAACCAGACAGTAATTTGGTATGGACTAGACGATGTAGTATTGCATCGTTCTGCGCATTTGTGCTGAAAAAAGGGCTGATTAGACTGGGAACCCTCACCATATTTCTGGACGTACCGTTCGTCATCGATTTCTTCCTCTGTGTTACCCCTCGCAGTTTTGGGATCATCCTGACGTACTTTGGAAATTCTGGAAGACTTGCAATGTTGATAATGAGGATACAAAGTTATAGGATTATATACAAGCATACCATGAAACCCGTCGATCGAGAACTTGATGTCGAGTCATACTGTTCTGTACTCCGGCTTATGTCTTGAAATACGACGACTTTTGAAGCAGTGCAGGATAACTTGTCATCTCGGTGCCCAAAGTCTCGTTTAGTTGACTACATAACATGAAACTCAAACATACCAGAAATTGATTCGGACTCTGAATAATCATCATTATCGTCTGCAAGTTCTTCAGTGATGCCCTCCCATTCTTCTTCATCATAGCTTGTTTTTTCCAAAGTCGGTGAAGGGCTCAAAATCGAGACATCGTCGGCTCTTTTTCGTTTCTGAGATTTAAGTTTGGTACTTGGAAGTGAGAATGAGTCAAGGAATCGCTCTCCGTGCGCCTGTAGAATGTCAAGAAGATTTTGGTCAGTCATTCAGCGTGACGCATGTGACATTGACTCGTTCTTGATCGCGCAGTGGCAAGGCAAAGACAAGCCAACGGCAGGGGGACGACTTCAGTCGCTTCACTCTCCTTATAAATGACGAATATACCTGAAGGCGAGCAATGGCGCTTGATAAACAAGTCCGGGGTCTTGAAGAAATTGAAGGCTGAGCCCAGAACGGAGGACATGAGGAATTTGGACCCTCTGGTAGAAGAAATCCTCAATGCAACTCTTTACATCATTCCTATTTCTTTTCTTCTGCTCCTCATGGAAATGTGCGTGTTCAGGGTTGTCCGTAGCCAACTGTTGATCTCTATGAGCAGTCTCATTCACTTTCAATACGGAAAACATCCAACTTTAAATACCTTGGTCGACAGAATGGTTTCAGGGGTGCCAAGTACGCTGTTATTCTTACTTCGGCAGTATATATTGACCTTCTTTCAGTCATTTCATTATTTGTATTCTATAGTATGTGAAGTGTCATGCAACACGTCGTCGCTTATATTTCCCATGCAGCGACACGCTACAAATACTATCGGAAAACACAGATATTTCTTTTCTTTCTGGGAATTCTTTCCGGCAGTAGGATGCTATATCTGCTGAATCGTGGGTCATGGTTAGTCAATATGAAACAGGTCTGTTGAGAGAAACCATTGCAACTTGCCTTGCAATCTAAAATTTACATCCAGTGCCCTCCTTTAGCGACAGCATGGGTATATGCCATAGTTCAGCTAGAATTATCACCAGCAGTCGTCAGTTTGGGCGTGGTTGGCATCTATGTATGGTGGCAAGGACTTAGTTTGCGTTCTTAGTCAATTATTCCACTAAAGTATGGTTGTAGCAACTGTCCATATTCATTCAATCTGTAAACCTAGACAACATCTGACAAGTGCTAAAGCGATAGAATGTAGCCGATTGACTGACATGGCATTCACCTTGGTACCTGTGTCCACGATCGTTGAACCAGCACTCACAGTAGTGAGGCAGTTCGACTGTAGACGAAGTAGTGAGGTGATCAAAGTCATTTGATATATGCTCGACAATACGCCTACAACCATGTGAAATCTTGGACTGGTCGGGCACCTTTTACGAGCAATACAAGTAAAGTCAAGCATTGATCCGAGATGGTAAACAGTTCAACAACATTTCAAGATGTCACTGATAATTCCTAGCTAGAAAGTCAGCTGCAAGGACAAAAATACAATAGATAAAACGTCAGATTCACTTCTTCACACTCCTTCACCTTGATCCAATTCACCACTTAGTAACTCGACTTTCCTCTGTTGATCAATGAGCGGTGCCTAGATTACGGAACCATTGTGTACCTACACGATATGTCGTATTTCTTCCTTCGAGAACGGCCCGTAGAACCCTTAATTGCCACTTGAGACGTCGACTAAGTGAGGTCTGTATGACGGTTTTGTGCTGGTCCAGCCTATCGACGAAAGCTTTGTAGACGCGAGTGTCCCGAGCGAAATAGTAAAACTCGTGGACAATGATTAGACGTTGAAGGACAACAAAGCGAACATACGGGAATCATCTCGCCTGACGTAGATACCAATACATTAGACCATGCTGCCAACATCAATAGGTCGCTGAAATGTTGCTGTGAGAGAGGTCGGCGAAAGGAGGAACAAAGCACAGACACAGTCGCATTTCCCACGCTAGAAAGATCGTGGTCAACATTCCAGGGTCAAGTACACTTCGAACATACTAGTCCTCCAAGGCAGCTATAAGATCCGCCTTACCCAGCTCCTTTGTCGCGAAACGGCGCACAGCAAGTTCAGCAGCTTTGACAGGCTGTCCGACTGTACCAGCATTCAGGGCATGTGATATAGTCGATACTTGTGCCCAAACCCATTTATCCCCTTCACTCATGACCAGGGTCTGTAAGAACGAGGCTGTCAAGTCACTTTGTGACTTAGCAAGACCATAGTCAATCGCAAGCTTCAAATTAGTCCCTTCAAAAGAATTTACTCTGTCAATGAAACAGAAAATTAGGAAACGCACGCAAGGCTTTCAAAATCACTTTTGTTCGCGACTTTAGGATATCTTCGTCATTGAGATGGTTAATGTAGCGTGAGAAGGCCCCCAATAATATAATTGCAACGTCGCGATGGGACTGTCCGATACGCATAGCGTGAAGTAAAGGAGTAGCATCACCAGTTTTCCGTAGTAGAAGCTTGATGAACATCAGGTTGATGCTGGATATAGGAGCGTCAAGGAAGACCTACAGAGAAGGCACGATCACGAACTTCCATGAGAAACATTAAATCCTTACGCTCAATTGCCCTAAAGACTTCAAAGGGCTGTATTTCAGGCAGCATAAACATGATCCTATCTTTTGAAAGAAGTGCTGACCTGAGGCTCTTTCCAGGATGTAATTGTGTTCATTTGGATATTCTGAGACTGTGGGGCAGAAGATGACAGTGGCATCTCCGACGACTGGCTTGCCCTCCGGCCACGCGTTGAGACTGTTGAATGTACGTCCAAACCCGGGCTTGGTGGTGTGGGACTACGACGTAGCTGGCGAAGAATAGCTCTGGGTGCCAGATCCTCAGCCTCGCGAAGTATGAATCCTACAAGTGATGTCAAAAGGTATACTCACAATGATTAAACGACATACCACTTGATGGAAGGCGCATTGGAAGGCAGGGGTTTGTTATTACTCTTCCGCGACTGATTCGACAATATTCGCCATCAGGCGGAGTATCCAGCCGTTGTCCAAGTGCTTGCACAACCGAGGCGTTATTCATCGAAGGCTCAGGAAAGTCAATGACAAATCAAGCTGCTTTCTATCTACACATGAGACCTCACTAGATGATTCGACAACGAAAGAAAGGGGTGACACAGCAATGAGTGAAACAAAACATAAGTATATATTAAATAAATAAATAATTCACTTCACGGTTACATACTTTACCACGGACACTCATCTCATTTTTCTTTGAATTGAGGTCTATGCTGAGTGTATGGAAACGGTCGTGGAAGGAGAAGGATTCTTCCATAAACGTTCTGCGGAAGACGTTGGATGGACCTAGCGGCAATGTGTCCAGTTTGGATTCCACTGCAGCGGCACATCCATCTGACGTTGGACGAACCCGTCCTCACGATGAGGATATTGGGCACAAGCGCTGCTATCCAGATTCATTTGAATTTGATGATACACCCAGAAAAAAAATCAGATTTGACAGAACCGTCACATTGTTGAACGTGGACTTGCTGGAACAGGTTCGACGGCAAAATTGTAATTATCCTTTTCCCTCACTTTGTTTGTCTGCTCACGCTCCTGTGTCAGTAATTCTGATATTACGTTCAGAAGAGTGTACGTGGACCCGGATTTCTTTTCAAGAACAGAAGATGCGAACCAGCAGTTGTTTCTTTCTCATAGTAATCATTCAGATCTTGGCTCCATTTATCATCTCCGTTGCTGAAGTGGAAAAATTGCGGTACGATTCCACAAACAAAGGTCCTCGAACTTCAATTTTGGTGGTTAAGTCTGTATCTGTCAACTCAACATTCCTGAATATCTCTGATACTGTACCATTTTCGGCATATGCAGAGACAATTCCTCGTGTGTCATTTTTCGTAACAGGCTTTCTTCCTTGGCCCCGAGAATATCGATTGGACAGTATGAAAAAAGTGACAAGCCTAGAGCAGAACCTTGGGAACACGTTTTGCGAAACGATGTTGTTGTCATCACCACGGCAGTGAGTGCAAAGTCCCAGTGTTATTATGGATGACGCTTCTCATCTTATAGTTACTGTACGAGGCTCTCAGTTATGGAGAACTTGCTATGAACCAATTTCATATGCTAATCTTCGCCAATTTAAGTGAATTATGTGGTCAGATTCTCGCCTTGCAACAAATGGTCATGAAAAATTTCTATCTGGCGACTGATCAACTATCGCGTCCTCGGATATTAGGTTTTATGCCCTTCGCTCCACAGAATGCACCGTCCGAGATTTCTGCTTTAGAAGGCATCACGGATTTCAAAGTCCTTCATCTGCATGATTACCCATTCAATCAACCTTCAGCACTTTTCCCAGAAGTTGTTCTCTTCTACAAAAACATACCATTGGATGTCACTTCTACGTTGGTCAAGGAGTTACAATCACTACATGTACCTGAGTCTACGGACGACCTCATCCGGAAATATTTTGATGATTCATACACTGTGCTCGATGAAGTGGGAACTTGTGCTTCCGACCTTTTCTGGCGGCGTACTCTGAGAGAGTTCAACGGCTCAAGCAGTTGCGATTCCAGAGCTGCAACCGATCGGATACCTTTACCGGATTCAGTCCAAAATTGCATTCGCGATTGGACCTTCGCTCTTCCCAATCTGGATCCCACATCCTCAAAGTTTAATGTTACCGATAAGTTTGTAATGCTGGTGAAGGCTCTCCGATTATGCGGACCATATGAGGAGGCGTTTCGGGGAATCATCTTTGGTATATCAATATACTTCGAATGTTAGAGTTTCAAGCAGTCTGATGTTTTCAAAGTAAAAAGGCTGGTTGTTGGCTTGGCCATCAGGGATATGCTCAGAATGTTAAACGACTGTCCCCTTTTTTTCCGTCCACTTCTCGTAACCTCGGACACTCTCCATTTACCGAGTGAACATAAGGTAAGATTTATGAACACAAAGTATATCTTCGGATTGATTAATTCATTATCACAGGGCATCTCACACCTTTTTGAAGGAGGTATCTATAACATTTTGATCATGATGGAACTACATAGAGATATAGACACGTCCCTAGCATCAGTGATCGTGTGGTACGTTTATGATGTTCTGAGTGCATCATCAGTACTATTAATACCTGCGATTTTGTAGTTTCGATATCGGTTTTCTAGATTTTAGCAAGGATATTGGTCAGGCTGAGACGACTCATGTCATTCATATGATCCAGAAGAACGAGGCTCTTCCGGGTGACGACGAACAACCCAGTGAAACACTCACCCCAATACAATGTGCAGACGACATCAACCCGTACACTTTCCTTCAGGATCCTACTACTGGTAGCCGTTTATATCCAAGAGACTCCGTGAAAGCTGTGGATCGCATCGCTTCAGTAGGCCAGTTGAATGGTGTCACGGTAGCCCAAGTGTTATCCAGTTTCAAGAGAACCCAATATACAATCGACTCAGAACGTACTTCTACTTGTACCGTCACTCTTCCTGGACTTGTTCAACTTGCTGGCCCACCTCGTCAAACAGAGTCTGACGCTAGAAGTGTTGCGTGTTTCAAACTTTGCCAACACCTTTCGTCCATCGGACTTCTAGATTGTTCCTTTTTTCCCCCGCCTGCCTTATTCGTTGATGTTTCCAATGATACCGACAAGGGATTCTTCAATCCAAATGCCAAAACGATTGGTACTCGACGTTATTTACGAAAAGAGCCAGATTTCTGGTTCAATACAAGAAACGCCGCGGTGACATTGCTTTATCCCCTGCTCATTTCAACCACTCCAGACAATGCTGTGCAGCCCTATGCACCTCTTGTTATCTTAACTCGACAGCCTCTACCTAATTTGACGAGTTTCAAGATCTTTCATTCTGGCATTCCGGCCGTCGTCTCCATCAAACGATGTACACCTCTTCGAATCGACGAAGCGCAGCTGTATGATCTCCATCTGTACACTCTCAGAGTGTGCCGCACCCTCTCTAACAAACCGTTTGAGTGTTTAGTGTCCAACATGGCATATTTTTTTGCCCCCCTTACCGATGCCTGGCTGTCATCCAATCATAATGATTCTGTCTCGCCCTTTAAACTCCTCTCCATCTTTGATTACATTCACTGGGACCTCGTTTCGCTCGCTGGAAGGAATTTCCACACTCCACTGAGAGTAGATGATCGGCAGGAACTTGAGAGAGATTTACACGACGCAGTTGTACAAGATCGCTCAGCGGAGTTTACCAGAAGATACACTGTTGTAAGACTCAGACGAGATCTGTCTCCTTTGAGCAAACCACTGGACAGTCCAGTATGTCAGCTGATATTCACGCGAACGATCATCAGCTTATGGCTTTCTTCGCAGCGAGAGGCCGCATTCGAGAATATACTCGAATACGCCAAGGCTCGACGGAAGGGCTTCGAAGATTTGCACGATGTCAATCAACCCTTGATCGAAGTCATCACTATCCCGGCCGTCTTGAATCAGTTGAATCCTACTTCCCGTCCAATAGCTCAGTCCAAGTCTCATGCTAAGTGTAAGCACGCTCTTAGTTGTTTTATTGGATTTGTTAACTATTATACAAGACCTGATACCTGAACTCTGTTCTAAATGTACACTACCCGCTAGGTGAGCCGTTTGAGATCGGTTCCATTGGATCCCTGAGCAATCTCAGTGTTCTAAGGACGGCGCGACTTCTACCATCCATAACACGCCGCATGGACGAACTTCTACTAGTAAAAGAGCTGAATGCCAAATTATTCGGTAACAAGATAGCAGAAACGTACCTTCATATGGCCCTGTGTACTCCATCTTGTGGCGCTGAATATGATTACGAACGACTTGAGTTGCTTGGTGTGTTTTCTTTAGCGTGACGTACCCTTCTTTGACCAATATCAAAGGCGACGCATTTTTGAAATTCATATCTTCCACTTATCTCTTCGTTTCACGCCCTACCCACAAAGAGGGTTCCTTACACAACGCAAGACAGGATCTGATCAGTAACAAATCACTATTTCAACATGCGTGCCGTGTCGGAATTCCCAGCTATGTCCAATCTAGACTTTTTTCACCGAGGCTATGGACCCCTCCATTTTTCACTCCCCTGTCCCCTGCCAACAGAAGTGACGAAGCAGAGGTCATCGAGCGTTCTGCTGCCAATCAAACCCAAGAGGTCAAAAACATCACGGATCAGATCACAGAGCAGAATACAAAGAAAAAGAGGAAAAAGCGGAGGAAAAGAACTCCAGATGATCATTCACAATGGTTAGGAGACAAGGTTTGATTTTTCCCTCCTTTCCCAGATGATATTACCCAGACGATATCACCATGGCAGGCCGTGGCCGATGTTGCTGAAGCCATTCTTGCAGCGGGATACCTAACAGGAGGCTACGAGACGGCACTTCAAGTCACCAAAGCACTTGGAATACCTATTTTGGGGATCAGTATATGGTCAGACTTCGCAAAAAAGGGTACACGAATCTCTTTCAATTTGTCTCTGAAAGAAGCCTCAATAGAGGGGGTGGAAGCTATCATTGGTTACAAGGTCAAGCAACCCCAACTCTTATCCCAGGCACTAGTTGCGTTATTTTCTTCACACGAAGCGTTACTGCTGCTTATCCCTTTTGTATCAGTCACATTCCTCAGTAGCAGGCCATGATTCAACGTTCACTGAGCGATTAGAGTTCGTTGGCGACGCGATCCTCGATTTTAGTATGTGTGAGCGTGATCATCTTTGTGCAGGAGCTTGACAATTTAAACCAGTGGTGATCCAACATCTCTATGAACAGGAACAACACTTGACACCTGGTGGGCTTACACTTTTAAAGGTAAGCATCATTATGTTGTGTGGGTTTCTATCTTACTGAAATGGATGGCTAGAGCGCCATGGTGTCAAACTCGGCGCTCGCGGCAATATGTGTTTACTCTGGACTTCATGAGTATTTTTTTCACAGATCGCAACCGCTTCATGACAGCATTCGCAATTATGTTGCGGAGCTAGAGGTCTCCAGATTGAAAGAATATCAAGCAGCAGAATCAGAAGGACGTCCTCCCGGCCAGTTCTGGCTTGAAGTTACTGCACCAAAAGTAGACATCCCTCTTCTCTTCCATTCATAATTGATGACATTGTATACAGTGTCTTTCTGACATTGTGGAATCGATAATGGGCGCCGTTTATGTTGGAGACCAATTTTCTACAGAAGGGATTCAAGTCCTCTTTGAGAAGTTGCTGAAGCCTTTCTACGACAGATACATCACTCTCAAGACCCTCTCACATCATCCAACAAAAATCCTGTTTGAATTGTTCCAAAGGCAGGGATGTCGACGATTTACCATTCAAAATGACGCAAAGGAGGGGGAAGGAACGCTGACCATATCTCAAGGTAGAAAAAAAAACCTGTCATTGTATCGAAGATCAAACTGATCTTGCAAAACAGTGGTCGTGCACGACATCATACTTGCAAGCGCGGAGGATCGTGATCCAGCTATTGCGGCTCGACGTGCCTCTTTTTCCGCCCTGGATGCGCTTGATGGCGATTTAGGTTTCTTCACAAGAACTTGCGATTGCAGAATAGTCCAGATGTCGGGAAAAGAATTGGTTGCGAAGGACAAGAGACCAGAGCAAATGTATGTTGAGGACGAAAGTGAGGTGGAGGCAGGCAGGATAATGTGCGAATTGCTCCCAATGCAGGATAGCGACTTAGAAGAGGGAACGATACTGGATTGATTTTTGCAAAAAGAACTCCTATATGTGTATTGAATCTGCAGGACACGACAAGGTAAACTGCTTAATCCACTTGAACTCTGGTCCTCTATGCGCTTTGGGATTTAGTCCTGCAACGAGGTTAGGTGGCCCAGATATAGGTACGAAGAAAATACCGTACAGTTGCCATTTGGCAGCAACGAAAGGAATCGCGAAACCCGTGGCAAGGTAAACAAAGACTTTGGCCGCAAAGGGAGCCTTGTTTTTGCCGGGGAACTGGAAAGGGAGATGCTGCATCAAGTAATGAGTGACGAGCATTTAAGATTGAATTTTTGAAGGACGTGAAATACATGATAGTGGCCGTGATCACTTCGCGCAATGGAGGTAGTGTGGAAAGAACGCGCGCGCGCGAATACTTGCTGGCGAAGGATGGAAGAACGGGCGAGAATAGCCATTGACATTTTCGGTTGGTGGTTTCTGAGCAGAACCGGGTTTGCTCGGAAAACACCCGTCATTTGTCAGTCATGTGAGTAAGTAAATACTAGTCTGGTTGACGCCAGCCGATGGCGACTCGGCTTAAGCTTGAAGTTCTGACCCGTGACAGTAAGCTTGATACTCTATTGGTTGCACTGAGTGATATATCAATGTATGCTTTCAACCAGGCGACAACCAGCTGTTCTTAAGTATCTTAGATTATCACGAATAGATGATAGGCAATGGCAGGTTCTTACATGCACTCTTTATTTGCTGGCATGCGCATGCCCTTGTTATGAGAGGCATTGTTCTTTTCTCGACTAGGAGACTTGTGCTACTAATACCTAACATCATTGTGATAGCCTCTAAGAAAACATAAATTCAATGGTTATTTTACATAGATTGTCCAGATTGTCTGTGCCCCATATACTCTCGAGCTCAGGAGCTCGACGCGATAATCGATATCGACACTCCCTAAATTCTCTAGCCTATCGTCAGATCTTGTCAGCTGATCTGCCGGGAAGAAGTCGACTCAGCTTCAAAAGTTCAGGTTACTTCGTATATAGTGACGTGACGTCTGCCCACCAATCTACCCACTACATGGCCCAGCCTGTTACTTTAAACATCCCGGCTCTCAATAAGAGCATCACCGTTCCCACTGGTCTTTTCATCAACAATGAATTTGTACCCTCGTTTGATTCCACAGAACGAATCGAGTGAGTTCAATGCCCTTTGGCCTACGATCAGTCTGTGTTGACACGGAGTACAGAGCCGTAAATCCTGCAACTGAGGAGGTTATCTGTTCTGTTGTTTCTGGTATAAATTGTTCGCTAGTCCTTGCTTTATTGAGCTCATTACGCAAAGCTTCTCCCAAGGATATCGACGCTGCTGTCGCTGCCGCCCGACAGGCGTTCGAAACGACTTGGGGAAAAAACGTCACCGGGTTCGCAAGGTCAAGGTTAATCAACAAACTTGCAGATCTGATCGAGAGTCATGCACAAGAACTCGCAGAGCTTGAATCCTTGAACAATGGGAAGCCCATCCGGATTGCAAGGTAGTGCCGTATAAAGAGCTTGATCGAGGGTACTGATCCAGACCCCAGGGATTTTGATATTGGAGACAGCGTACAGTGTTTAAGGTACTATGCTGGATGGGCCGACAAGATACTTGGTCAGGTGTGTGTATTTTTTATCGTTCCTTTGGGCTTTGAATCCTCATCTCCCCGAATTTAGACCATTGAAGTCGATAATAAATCTAAACTTGCCTTTACCCGCCATGACCCAATTGGTGTCTGCGGTCAAATGTAACGGTTTAAGTTCAATCCCATCTTACCCAGTATTCTGACCCAGCATTGATGCCAGCATTCCCTGGAATTATCCGATCAATATGTGGTAAGTTCTTCTGGCGCGTCTCAAGTAACTCTCTGAGAGAGATTTCAGGGCGTGGAAAGTTGCTCCAGCTCTTGCTGTAGGCTGTACGATTGTTATGAAACCATCAGAGCTTTGCCCCCTGACGGCGCTTGTATGTTACCTTGCGTCCGCCAAGATGTTGGTCTTACAATGACTCTTTCAAGAAATTATCAGAACTTATCAAGGAAGCAGGGTAACTATACATTTGGTCCGTTATGGATTGGCTCAAGACATTCTTTGTCTTAGATTTCCTCCTGGGGTGGTTAATACAGTCCCGTCATATGGTCCTGTTGGTGGCGCTGCGTTGGCTGCCCACCCTGACGTCGATAAGGTGGCCTTTACAGGCTCCACTATTACGGGCCGCAAGATCATGGAGGCCGCGGCGAAGAGTAATTTAAAGAAGGTTCTTTGCAAATTCACCACTTCTAGCAATTCCTGATGTGACATCGCTGCCACTCAGATTTCACTCGAGCTTGGCGGGAAATCCCCGCATCTCGTCTTCTCCTCTGCCGATCTAGATCAAGGTCAGTTCTCATATCCGTACGGGATCTGGCGTAACTGTGTTACCGGATTCTCGATACCTGGGGAAGGTCTAGCACGCCATATTGATCATGATAATCCTTATCTCGTGTGTCTCGCGTGGCCCACCATATGCTGTTGCAACGTGTATGCTGGGCAAGAACCTATTTTTGACAAAGATCAGATGTTCATCCCACAATCTTTGCTTCATATAGGAAATATGGAGCATGGGTTCTCTTTATCATTCGTGTAATAGCCTCGAGCCCATCATTCTCTCTTCGTGTTCTCTTGACTTCGCGGCGCTCTGACTGATGGAGTACCTTAGCTGCCAATTGGGCCGCCCTTGGAATATGCTACAATACTGGCCAGGATTGTACAGCCGGTTCACGGATCTACGTTCAAGACGACATCTACGACAAATTTCTTGACCTTCTAGTTACAAAGGTGAAAAAACAGGTGATAGGTGACGGTTTTGATGATGCATCGGGAGGAGGTCCAGTTGTATGGTGCTCTTTCTTCTAAAGATCGCGCAGGTACTTTACAGGTCATTCAGGTTTCAAAGGGTCAGTATGATAAGGTCTGGAGCTACATCGAGTCAGGTAAACGGGAAGGCGCCAAGGCCATTCTTGGTGGATTGAAAAGAGCTGGTAAAGGTTACTATGTTGATCCTACGAGTGCGTTCCATTCACTGCCTGCACGCGTGTTTTGTGCCTGAATAACTTTCCAAAGTCTTCGTAGATATCCGACCAGATATGAAGATTGTTAGTGAAAACTCGAGATCCCAGTTCTAGCCCTTCTGATTCACATGTTCACAACAGGTCAAGGAAGAAGTGAGGCGATTGTGGCTCTCAAGCACCGAAAGCGATTCTGACAAATTTTTCAGATCTTCGGCCCGGTATTGTCGGTTGGACGATTCAAAACAGAGCAAGAAGCTATAGCTCTCGCGAACGGCACGACTTACGGGTTGGGTGCAGGCCTCCATTCAAGTACGTATTCCATGCACCTTTTGGTGTGCTCAAGAGGAGCAAAAACTGACATTTGTCTATCAACAGCTGATGCCAATCAATGCATGCGCGTCGCATCAGCCCTTGAGGCTGGAACTGTCAGTAACAATTCTTTCCTCCATCTTCTACATTTCCTCCGATCTTTTCTCAGAAGTCATGCATTAATTGAATGCTCCACAGGTCTGGGTGAATCAATATAACCTTTTGAACAACAATGTCCCGTTTGGAGGTAAAAAACAGTCGGGAATAGGTTCGTGACGCAATTGTATATTGATCCTCCCTACATTACCATATATCTCAAATTAGGTCGTGAACTTGGGAGTTATGCTCTTGAAGAATATACCTCTGTCAAGGCTGTGCACTGGAATTTTGGCGAGAAAATAGATTGGCCGTTGTAAGGCAATCTAGGTGATATTAGTTTACTTGCACTCAAGTCCCCGTCGTCGAGAATGGTCAATGGCCGTACATATCTGAGTCCCATCATTGAGTACTACATGATACTGATATGGCCCGGTACCGAATATATATGAATTTGAGTCTATGGCGAAGTGGAGTTTGTAACTTTTGGTGAGTGCACCGAGCGGCTGAAGTGCTCTGGCGAGTATGAAGAGCTCGAG